>JAILXH010191195.1:8467-18950 GCA_023558415.1 Piaractus mesopotamicus | reverse complement strand
ACACACACACACACACACACACACACACAAGCACATGCATATATTATGCCTATGTATAATACTGTGCAGAACATTTTTTACAATTTACAGACAAAATGGCTATTAAGTTAACGTTTCACTGTTACAGGAGATATTTGAGAAAATCAGATAAAACAATCCACTTGTATGACAATCAAGTCTTCCAAAAACAACGGAAGCTGTAAAAGCTGTGTGAACACATTAAACACTGAAAAATCTGCTATTATATTTAGCTGTTGAGGCTTCTGTGTATTTTTTTAATATATGTTTTGCTTCTGCTTCTTTTCTTGACACTGAAAAAAAAAAAAAAAAAAAAACTATTTAATGGCCATTTTGACTGGAAATTAATGGTGGTCTCTGACTTTTGCACGGTAAAATATTCTTATCAAAAGCTGAAAAACTGAAGTTGGATTAGCTTGTTTTCATATTCACATGTCAATGCATGACAGCAAATATTAGTAGTGTTTTTGTTTTCTTTCCACCTCACTTAAGACACTGAATTAACTCCCAAACCACTCCTACACATAAACAAATACATACAACAGATACGTAAAAACACAACACGCCCATGCTCTAACCATGGTTACCCTGTAAGACAGTGAGAGATGGTCCTGGGTAGTGCCATCCTCCACACCATTATGCTCATTCACCTTAAATTTGTGAAAATCCTTCTGCAAAGCAGATAAAGAGCCATAAAATTTAACCTGTTACACCCTTTGAAACCACTCATCACACAACCAGTCACATCACAAATAAGCCACACCAACTAACTCTAATAGCACTGATTTACTCTCTTTACATCCGTGGTTCTCAAATCAGTCCTCAGAAACTCCTGGTCCATATTTTTGCTCCATTCCTGTGTGCTGGGAGTTGGAAGTTGGAATCCGGCAAAATGGTGGACCGTCTAAGGGGACCTGAGGACCACTCTAAGAACCAAAATTGTGCTGTTTGACACAATTCCAAGTACATGCATGAAACTGAATTCTAACACTTGCAGACTGCACCTGCTTTCCCCTTAAGCGTCAGCAGATGGTGCTGCAGGACCAAGGATAGATGAATATGCTGATGGTTTGTTGCTTGCAGAGACCTTTTTCTACACACTGTTCAACCATTCCACATGCAGGAACTATGATGCACTTTACCATATGTGTGAAAATGTTTTGGACATAGAGTATTGTGCAAAGGTCAGAGACCACCTTTCATTTATATACTGTCCAGTGAAAACAGCCTAGATCTCAATATCGCTGAATGCAGAAAATACAACTTCTAAGGCTGAACACTGGAGGTGCGGAAATATATCCCAGCAGATATCACTGAAAAACTGAGATCAACTCTCCTTAAAAGAAATAAATTCAAATGATATAATATCTAGTTAGAGGCCTCAGTGTAATTTAATGCTTTCTGCTTTTCTTCTTAAAAACAAAGAACATTTACTCCATGTCCATTTTGAGTGGAGATTAAATAAATGAAGGGTGGTTCTTTGACTTTTGCACAGCACTGTATGCATGAATGACATCAATAAACACATGTATGAATAGAAATCCCCCTTTGAGGTGACCCAAGCTGAATGTTCATTGAGGTTAAATAGAAAACTCTACAAATAATTCAGTGCTTTGTGGAAAACTAAGCAGTAGTAAGGACAAATGTGTTAATCTACCAAGTGCTGAAACAGTTATGAATTAAAGTAAAAGTGCTAAAATGAAAACAGATTAGTAGAACTGCAAAGTGAGACACAGAGAGAGAGAGCTGCTTGGGAAGAAGGATGAAGAGAGCAGAGTGCCATGTCAAGTGCATGGCAATGCGTGTCACCTGTGTGTGTGGAGAGAGCGGTGGAGAGGAGGATGAAGAGGATGAAGGAGGAGAAGAAGAGAGCAGAATTGTTTTCTTAGGGCAGCTTCGCCGGCCATCGCTGCTCCTGCTGGCCTTCAGAGAGACAGGAGAGGAGCGAAAAAGCACTCAGTCACTCTCTAATCTCACCTTCAATCAGGCTTCGCATCCAAACTTCATCAAACCTTAGCCAAAACACATAGCTACTTGCAGTGTCCTTTATAAACGTATGCAATCGAGTGTTTAAACTCTTCAGTTATCTAGCAAACCTCAATGTGATGATAATGATCAGCAAAAAATATGGGAATGGAAGCTGGTGTTTGCCTATGGTTCAATAAAAAAGCCTCCTCAAAAGATCACTCTGTAAAGTTCATTCATCCATGCTGTATCAAATCTAGTCAATCAGGCTCCAAACACAGCAAATGGTAGAACGGAAAAGTACAGAACACAAATGATTCACAAATGGACATATACACACACACAGAAACACAAACAGACCACCCATACAGGAACGTGTGAAAACAAAGTTAGCTACGCCACATCTAAACCACCACAATCTGACAGTGAGGAATATCATGAAATAAAACAATAAGCAAAGGCTACAGACTATTTAGCATCATTCTGGGAGTGGAAACAGACTGATAACTAGAGCAAGCAGGGTGAATATCTGTTTCTGTGAGGATATTACCCACTACAGAACAAAAGTCTGATCATCTAAAAATACTGCATACATCCAAAATTAGGTATCACTTACTTACTGCTGCTTTTAGTGTGCTTTACCATACTACAAGTGTATCCCTTTGAGAACACTTTACTATCTTTATTTGCAAAGCCAAGCACAGACTATTTAGGTTATGTGCATTCTCCATGGAATCTCAGGGTCCCTTCTGGAAACCGTGCTGCATATTGCCAACTTCACTGCCAAAGAGCAGTACCACTGCCAATTTTCCCAATCATGGCTGATGCACTAAAGACTTGCTACAACAGCCACTCTCAGTCCCCGCACTTCCTTTCACACAGAAGATACCGTCCAAGTACACACTAGTCACCTAGCAGAATCGGTTTTTAAGGATGATACTTACAACTACAGTAAACTTTTGGGGAAGCGGGGACACTGTGTCAAACTTCAATCTGATATACTGATATAGTGGATGTAGCAACATCAGACTACCTTTAGTGGGTCTATCTAAGAGGATGCCTAAGTCTTAAATTACTTGAACTCTAGATAATCTCTAAATCAGGGTTGCCCAAAGAGTATTTTTACCGTAAATACTGCATTATAAAAAAAAAAAAATAGCAACATCTTATTTTTTTCAATCCTGTTTAATCTTTTTGTCCCTCAGCCCATGTTGCTCTTTGGCCCCTCAAGACAAAACGTTTGGGCACCCCTGCTCTAGATCATGCACTGTAATACTTAAAAGTGAACTGATCACTGGACTGGGTAAAGCTGGGCAACAGGGTAGCAGGGTGTATTCTTGGTTGCTGGGATGCTTTCCTAAAGCTCTGGTCATACCTGTTCCCCTCTGCTGGGCAGAGTCTGACACTTCACCCTCTCTTTATAGCGGATACTCATCTGTTCCTGTAATTGAGTCCGTCTCTGTGTATGTACACAATCAAACACACACTTATACACCGAAGCTCGTCTGTTGCTGCACAGTGTGTCATCTGTCCCATCTGTCAGTAGAAAGGGACCACCACTGACCGAATATTATTTGGGTGGTGGGCCATTCTCAGCATGGCAGTAACATCACCATGAGAGTGGGGTGTTAGCATGCTGGAGTACATCAAGATATGATACAGACATGAAACACATGTAAATGCAAGGTGTAAACTAGGCTAACTGTACAGGTAAAAAGATGAGGTCTCTTGTCTCTGTATACCTGAAGGTCTAATGTGGCCAGTTATTTTTTTGTATATATATTTTATATATATATAACACCCTCAAACAATCATGAACACACAAAAGCTGCTAAAATTTGATGAATCTTTGAATAAGTACAGTTGTTCCCAAGCCTGGTCCTGGAGCTCCCCCTGCCCTGCTCCCAACACACCTGATCCAACTAACCAGCTTCTTAAGGACCTACTTATGACTTGAAGTGGGTGTGCTGTGACCAAGGAAAAATACTAAAACAGGGGCTCCCGAGTGGCGCAACCGTTTAAGTGTTGGCCCTATCATCAGGAGATCACGAGGTTGATCTCTGGTGATGCTACAGCCATCCTGTCCAGCGGCAGTTCGAAAAGATGCGGTGGCTCTTCACAGGTCTCGGAGGAAGCCTGTGCTAACCTTCGCCCTCCTAGTGCTGGTGGTATCATGTGACTGGAGGAGTCCTAACTAGTAGGTGGAATTGGAGATGACTGAACTGGGGAGAAAACTGGGGAAAAATCAACACTAAAATGTGCAGGGCAGGACCAGGGTTGGGAACCTGTTGGTAAGTACAACCAGTTTCAGCCATTAGACAGAAACTGTGTTCATGAACATAGCAACATCATTTTCTACATCAACTAAAAGCAAGTCATTAGTGATTAAAGCAGTTCTCCACAGTTCAGATACATAACAAAGCCATAGTTGAGATCCTCTAAATCCAGCTAAACAAAAGCTCACCAAACACAAGATGATGGGCAAAGGTTGTAAGTTATTAGACAGACAGCTGTGAAGGCTAAGGGAGGACTTATCTACATGCTTTACCTTTCTCCACGCAGGCACAGGAGCCAGACGCACTGGCTCTTTCAGAGGGGCGGGGGGTGGGGAAGGGGGCGACAAAACCCCCAGATTAGGCATGGAGTCCCCCTGTGATCAGTGCAGCGAAAGTGATAGGTGGAGTAACCAACGAAAGGCCAGGAAACAGCAGTCACAGCCAAGCACGAGCCACCATGAGAGAGGATGGAGGTGCAGAGGAAAAGAAACAATAGAGGGAGATGAGAGGAGAGGCATGCACAATCACACAGTGAAAGAAATGTAAAAGAAATGTTGAATGACAGGCAGACAGAAAATAAGCCATGCATTAACTAAAGGAATACAATGCAATTACAGAGAGAACAAAAATATGTTCAGACGTGCATGAAAACAGTGTACAGGAAATGATACTAATCAAGCAGAAAGAAATGGATCAAAATAAAAACCATCAACCTGTCAAAGTCATTCACTTCCCACACTTCCTGCACACATTTCAGGATATTTTTAAGCTGCAACATTACTGCAGTATTAGTCCAGCAGATAATGGTGTCAACAAACAGCAGTGTGCCCAACAGTGTCATTGCCCCACAGTGGTGCTAAGAACACAGAGGGTTTAGCTTACTATAAAAAGCTCCTAAATCCTCAATGATGCCACTCATTCCTGCTGGTTACTCCATTAGGGCAGATCAGAGCACACACAGGCCAAATCACAGCTCTGCTCATTTAAATGTGACCCAGACACTGCTTCAGCATTCTGCACATATCTCACCAACAGTTATATACTGCTTTTTTCCTATATCTGAAAGATGACTGCAAAACACAGTACTGTGCAAAAGTCAGAGACCACCTTCATGTCTCGATGTCAGGAAAAAAAACCTGAACATATATCCACGTAATTCCAAACACATTCAGTGATGTTGGAGTCTGAACTGGGTTGAGGTGTGGCCGATTTTACCTGTACTATTTGTCTTACCTGGATGTGGTATTTTGATCATTCGTGGTCTTTTATGGCTTCCAATTTCAGGTTTTTAGTCACAGCTATGAAATAATTAGTTGCCTTATTCGCATCCAAATCATGCTGACAACATATCAAATAGAACTTTGTCTGGCTTGTCCCCTTGTAACCTTACTAATAATGGGACACTGTCTACTTTTTTTCCCCACTCCTCTTTGGCCTGTAAGGTTTTCTCCTAACTCCTGTGAAGTAAAACATTGTTTTTTTTTTGTTTGCTACATTAGCCTAGGCTACTTCTTCACCTGAGGTGATTCCTTTTAACCACTGGTTGCTATTTAGCATTCTATGCTCAAGTTGTCATCAGAAACCCCCGTGTCTCCTCATTATATTGTCTTGAGTGAAACAAGCAGACTCGCGATTATCACAAGCAGATTTGCAATATGCAGCATATATAGTGAGATATGATATGTTGTGAAATGCAATACAAATCAAAAGTGCACACATCTGAATCCTTGTTATAATAATCTTAAAACATTTTGATCTAAAGGTTTATGCTTGTTTCTAGGACAAAAATATATTTTTTTTTTACAATGATGTCACTTAAATTTATGTCCAAGAAAAAAAGCTAATGTTTAAGCATAATTTTTTCGAAACATGCTTTTATTACAAGTTGGAAGACTATACAGTAACAGCCCCATTCACGATTCTGGACTTAAACCTTTCTAAAAGCCAGAAAAGAAAAATAAAACAATCATTACATCATCCTCAACACAATCATTATTTTAACCTAAATACTGCATGTTTCTGGTTAAAAATTCATTAGTAGCATGTCTGTTCTTGTAAAATGCATTTCAGCCAATCAGTTATATTGTGATGAGGGATAGTGGAGTTTAAACAACCCTTTTTGGCAGAATGCCAACTGATGGCATGAATAGAGTACTTTTGTATTTCATAGTTTTGATATCTATTATTATTATTATGAAATATGGATAACAGAGAAACAAGAGCGCTCACTCCTTCTCTAAAATCTTAATAATAACAGTCCCACCAAGCATGGATCAAGCCTCTCTGAACAGCCTGAGCAGTGAAATTTTTTTCTAAATAAAGCCATTCCAAGATAAACAGTTGAACCAGGGGTATCCTGAAGGACACACCACGAGACACAGTGCCTTGTCTTTTGGGAAAAAGCAAACAAACCCAGTGTTACACTGCTGCACCCACTTCCCTCTCCCACACACACAGTGCTGCTGGGTCTATGACTGCCCCAGACCTGCCCTGAGAACCCAGTCAACTCTACATATACACACACAAACAAACACAGATCATAATACACAAACAACGCCCACACAGAAATATAACACCACAATCGGTTACTGGGACATCCACCACTTCTGGTAGCAGAGCAAAGCGCTGTTATTTTTAAATGAACTCTGGCCTACCTGTCTCTTGAGTCCAGTGGACTGTGCTGGGGCATTCTCCTCAAACTTGGCCAGCAGCTGGGTGGCCATTGACTTCACCTTGTTATTGTTAGCCGCTGCAGCGGCGTCAACTCTACGCTCGGTCAGGGCTGTGGCTATGGAAGGTCGTTCATCACGCACCCCTCGCTGCAGCTCCTCCTGGGAAGCAAACACCAAAACATGCATTAGGAGCTGTGATACAACTCACTATATTATTTATAATATACTGTGATTATCTTTTTACAATAATTTCTTTAATTATCTATCTCAAGATTTGATCACCACTGTTGAATTAATGCCTAGGCGTCTTATTGATATCAGTACTAATATCCATTAATATTTGTTTTTTTTTTTGTATGTATCTGTGATTTTATATTACTACTTTCATATTAGTGATTTCAAGCATTTGAATGGTACTGTGTGTGCTTACATCTTCGGACTGGCCAGCCTGACTTGTCTTTCTCCTCTTCCCTACTCCATCCATCTCCTTCTCCTTCTTATCCTGTAAGGTGAGTACAGCCGTGATCAGACACTAGATAAGAAATAATTTGTGCTGTCAAAGATATACTAGCATGTTGATACATTTATTTTTAAAATCACTTTTTTTTTTTTACAGTGTTGAAGTTTGACCCTTCAAAACATCCATAGTTCCTGCCTGATGTCCAGCTGCTCTCGCCCTGTTGCTATTCTACTGTAGCCCTCTTGTTCAAACACAGCTTTTAAACATCAAATTCCATTGGAGGCTCTCTTGATAAAAGTTCCCAAGTACTGCGATGGAGTTTTTTATAACTGAAATACATCCAGCCTCAAACACAGCACTAATGCCAGCGATGCCAAAAATGGAGATAAGGTTTTGTTCTGAGAGCGACCACATGATACATACACTCGTTGGTAGGAACATGCGGCCACTGTTATTTCTAAGGGACACTGGTGATAAAAAACAGAAGCTGCTGTCGCATGACTAAAATAATGTTATTGAATTATCGAACGTAATAAATACATCTTGAGCAAGCAAATGTTGTTCATTCATATAGCTATAAAAATGCACTGCTTTTTTAACGGAAAAAATCTCGGCTTAGGGTCAAATTTGAGTGAATAAGACAAAAGTAATTAATCATGATAAGCTACACAAAATAATGTGAATAATCATTATTAACTACACAAAATAGTGTGATGAATCATGATTAATCATTTTAATTGTTTGACAGCCCTAGAAATAATATGAATGAATACAGCAGTGATGAGGTCTAAGCAGCAGAGTATTAACAATACCTTTGGATTGCGTTTCCTTGAGATGTTGATGCTCTGGCCCAGCTTGCTGAGGAAGGAGATGGGTGACTTTGTGCTGGCTATCAGGGCAGCTTTCTCCTCTGGACTCAGGTTGTGGTTTTCTGGAACACAGTGAAACTATATGAAACGGAGTTATAGACAGTTTGTGTGGTCTAGCAGAAACTAGGAATGAACTGACATATCAGTCACTACTCATCAAAACTATCATATACAAATAGGATCAAGTTTTTGAAGCTTTCTTGTTTTTAGTCATGGCTGTGTTTTGATGGAAGGCATTCAGTGCAACAGCACTCGAAAAACTGGCACTGTAGATGTTTCAAATGGCTGAGGCTAGTTATGGATAGCCTTTATAACAGTGCCATAAAGAGAGCAACACAGGGTAAGATAGCCTTAACCAATGATCTCGGTTGGAACAGGCTTTATGTAGCCAGCGCCGACTCACTGGCATTTGTCCTCATTGGCCAAAGCCTTTCTTACAATTGTAACAGGACATCCCTCCTCACCACTGCTCTTCTCAACATTACTACTCACCACCAGGAGGCACAGTGTCCTTGAACATCTCATAGAACTGGGTGAGGTACATGACCATGGAGAGTTTGTCTGGCTCCACCACAACGGACATCTCCTTCCCTGTCATAATGGGCGATATTCCAAACTCCTTCTCAGCCACGTCAAATGCCAACTGGTTATTCTTCTCCACATCCTTCTCATCCAGGGATTCAAAGTCACTATGGATTTTAAACACAGATAAACACACAGTGATGGACTTTAGTGACTATCAGCAACAACACTGTGACCTTTGGCTCTGCTCTGGACAACCTAAAGGTCAAAAGTGAGTAATGTTACCTCATAAATAAACTATAAATAGTTCCATGTAACTTAGACACAGTAGAAAGGGCTAAACGCACAGTCAATATTTACAATAACAACCTGAAGAGCTGCTTGCTGTTGGTGAGAGGGGATCAAACTATATTATGTCCATCCTATTCCATTAATACTCCCCTACAACACTGCAAGAGCTAACAGACTAAAACGGGCACCACAAAGCTGGGCCTGGTAAAGGTCACTCTCAACATTTACTCTAATGGAGAGTCAGGATAATGCTAATGTGCGTCTTAGAGGTAATGGGTTTATCAGCTGCTCAGAGGGAGACAGATACTGAGAGAGTGATCTGTTTATGAGGACCTACTGGGATCTGCTCTCATTTTAATGACCAGCAAAGCAGCATGGCCCAGAAGTTCAATAGCAACTGCTTTAACTGTGTTTTGTTGATAAAGTACAACACTTTCAAATTTCAGGGACATTTTGTGTTCTTTCGAAATCTTCTGAGTAACGATTGATTTTCAAATGTTATTTTTCAATTAAGTGAGGATTCAAATACAATGTTCAATGACACAAAACATCATTTTACTAAAATGCCTTTTCATGTTCAAAGTGCCTTCCTTGGTAAGAGCAGGATTTGCCTAAATAATAGGCACAACATAGCGCTGGTCAATATTTCGTTTGCAAATAAATGGAAGAACGCTGTTATAATTATTGCTCCGTAATTTAAATTATAGCCGATAATTACAACCGGTAACTTGGCATGCTATTTTTAGCTTGCACATGGGCTGAGGCATGTGTAGCAGCATGTGGAGTCAACCGTGTTGGGAATTTTTCTTCTTCTAGACTCCACAGCAGCTTCTACCGACCACTTAGCCATTACCAGCCATTTCCTGCAGAGTATTTGCACCAACTCTTATTACAAACTATTTTTCAGTTAGTTAGATATTTAGTTTTGAAATATTTCAGCCTTTGATTTACAAGAAGTAGACATTTAAATATATTTTTACACAATGAATTTCAGATACACATGACGGGTTTACCTTGATAGCAGCGATGACATGGAAGTACAATATGTGAACATTTTAAAATTTTTGTTTAGTTATGTGCATTCATAATTAATTTATTTGTATGGAAAGTCAGGTTCATGTTCGCTAACTCAAGTTTCATTGTGAGTGACATAACATCAACAGGCTACCACGTATCTCATTCAGGGCTGATGGCACGAAGAGGCACTTCAGTATTTAATATGAAGTTAATACATATAAATTTATAGAGATAAAATTTCATATCCTACGAATCAGATATACTTATTAGTCTGTTATCTCTGTGTTTAGGTTTGTCTCAGATATGCTGTGGCAAGATGAATGACTGAGGACACGATTAGCTTCTCTCTGAATGTCAAGAGCAGAGCCAAAAAATGTACTTGCAGGTGACTAT
>JAILXH010191191.1:12823-24791 GCA_023558415.1 Piaractus mesopotamicus | reverse complement strand
ACCAACTTTTTTTTTTTTTTTTTTTTTTTTTTGTTTATAGTGGTGGTGATAGGAACCAGGACTCACAATGACTACAACACAAATAAAGCCATTTTATTTACTCTCTGAAACCACCAGAGAACCTACACAGGTTTTTATGTGTAATATTGATGATGGTAAAATAGTGGCAGATCTGTCAAAAGAGTCAAAAGAATGTGTTCTAGGCCAAAACTTTATTTAAAACTTTTTGGAAAGTCAGGCATCAGGCAGTGTATTTGTAACCAAGTAATAATGTTCTCTGATGGGGCTTTCAGAGGCATTCAATATTTTGGACGTTTGGTTCCTATCACCACCACTGTGAACAATTCTGACTCTGTAAGTTTCTTTAAAACAAAGCTTTTCACATCAAACCACGCTGAATGACTTTGTTTACGTCTTAACTATTTCATTATTCAGAAATTTTGAAAAATTGGTGAAATTCCCCTTTAAGGCTGATGCCAAAACGTGGCTATTTTTGTCAGTTAAAGGAGAGACTTTTGCATTTCTGAATAATTAATGTTTAATATGAAAACATTCAGAGTCATTCAGAGCGATTTGATGTGAAATGCTCCATTTTAGAGGAGCTTACTGAGTCAGAATTCCTCACAGTGCTGGTGATAGGAACCAGACATCTGAAGCATTTAATACCTCTAAATTTTAAAGTTTGATGGCTCATTGAGAGTTATTACATAAATTAATAATACACTGTCTAATATTGAGATAAGCTTTGGCCTAACATGTTTTTATCCATTCCTCAGAATTACCAATATTTTACTAACATTAACATTACAACTTAAAAACTCTTGACACTGGTGGTTTTGGATAGTTAATAAAATGGCTATATTTGAAGGGTTTCATTGGAAAGTGCATTATAGACCACTAAAGCTTTTTCTCTTTTTTTGTGATGTGTGTTGTTGGGAGTGTGCTTTACACGTGCAAGAAATATCACTGCTGTGTTATGATTAAAATGACCTCTATTAGAGAAATGTAAACAGTATTTTCTGTTTGTTATACCCAAAATTGTTACAAATGGATATACAGCCTTTTGGAATGAAACTCTTCATTTGTGTTGTAGACATCGCAACTCCTGGTTCCTATCACCACCACTGTAAAGACAACCGAGTTGGTAAGTTGCTCTACAATGCACCTTTTCACCTTGTATAACCCTGTGTACATGTTTGCATCTCAACACTTTAGAGAAACGTCTGCAGAAATGTGGAAAAAATTGAGGAATTCTCTCCTGTTAATAACTTAGTTTCTCAGTGCTGTTGTTGCATTTATTTGATACTATCTAAATACTATCTACTAGCTAAAAAAAAACTGATTTTTTTTATTTAATTTGTCACAAACTGAATTTTTAAACAAGAAAAATAAGTTATACTTCAGTCGTGTTTTATCATTACTCTGATACACCCAGTCAGTCACAAGCTCTTATAGATCTGAACTCTAAAGCTCACTCAGAAAATCACAGTGCATTCAACAGTAAGGAAGCCTTGTGCTTATTGTTTACAGAGATAGAAAACACAGTAGCACATAGAAAGCTCTGATTCCACATGCTGATATGTGTCACTGTGGCCATCAAAGGCCTGCATGTACTGTGACTCCTTTGGAAGCAGCTTTGATTGAGTTTTAATGAGCCATTGCTAAATTTTCAGAATGGAGTGCTGGTGAGATGCTCGGTTCCATAGGGTTATTATAGTATGTGTGCCTGTGTGTGAGTGCAGTGTTGGATAGTAACAGTCTATATCGTCTATGTCCAAAGAAAACAAGGAAAGAAAACATCTCCAGAAAAAAAATCTCCAAAAAGTGTTCTCTATTTTTAACGTACATTAATGTAAAGGGATTTTGGAGCATTTCTGTTGGTCCGTTCATCTAGAATTTTTTCACACAATATAAAGGACAGTTGCTGTGCTCAAATTATGTTAAAAAATAATTTTTTAGACAGCGATGATATATAAAATGGATTATGTAATCTGGACTTGAAATCAGAGTAGGATAACATTGAAAACGGGCGTAATCAGATTGCAATTATTTTTTATGGTTCACTACGGTGGCCAACAAGACCCTATTCACAGTACAATTAAAACATGTTGCAAACTCAAACGCACTGCAAACACTTTTATCACAATGACTACAACTGAACTGCAACTTACAAATATGCTGCAAATAAAGAAAACACCGGAAAAACTTCAGAAATGCTGCAAAGCCAACAGCACAACAAAAGTGAGGCAAAAGACAGCGAAAGTGTTTCTGGAAGACTCAAAGGGGACGGAATATGTATAATGAAAAATCACTGACGGAAGTAGATAAGACCACAGACCACAACCTGGCTGGCTGGTTTACTGTGCCACAGCTGCACTGTGGTAGTTATGTGGTATTACTAGTTTAGTAGTACTAGTTACAGTTACAGCTAATTCCTATTATGATACAGTGATAGTAAGTTAGTAATCTGCTCAAATAAAAGTTAACTTACTTTTACCAGTCAATAGTTATGCTGTGTAAAATTTCAAAGTCTGAATGGTCGGCTCTCTTTGACTGTTCTCCAGAAATATTACCATGGTGTTGTGACTGGCTTATCAGTGTTTCTGAAATTGCATGTGTTTTTTGTTTTGGCAACATGTTTGTAAAATGCAGCACTGGTGTCGTCATTTTGATCGCAGTGTTTTCTGAGTTTGCATCTTGTTTTTTATTTGCAGCTCGTTGGGTCTTCTTAGCCACCATAGTTCACTGTTTAGGATAATTATATTTTTGATTAAGTAACATTAATAAATCAGTCAATTAATTTACTGATAACAAGATAGAAGTGGGAGGCAATATTAGATAGATATATACACTCATCATCAAAAAAATAGTTGCACCCAGAAGGAATCAACCCACAGAAATGAAACTTGGTGGGTAGGATTGACATCGCGAGACACGCGAATGATTCAAGTTTCTTGCTCAGCCGCACATGTGACGTAAGCAAGGACAGGCCTTATCATTATACCTGACGGACTATATAAGGACGTCCCGTTGCACGTGCTTTCCATTCTGACTCGTGCTGCTGTGTTGGTAGCATCCTCCGCGAGCGAAGTCCGCCTCGGGGAAGAGTTCAAAAGCAATTTAAGTTGTTGGAAGAGTTCGAGAGGGGTCTCTTCGTAGGGCTCCGGAAAGCGGGATGGTCTTATTGACGTATTGCACGCCATACTGGTCCTGAGTATATTACCATAGCACGCTGTTGGCGGCAGTGGATAGAAGAAGGCACACACCAGTGACATGAAGGATCTGGGAGACCCATCTGGGAGACCCACACGAACCATGGAGAGGGAGAACCGGCGGATTGTCGACATGCGTGGAGTGACCCAACAGCCACGATTGCGGACATTCAGCAAGCAATGATGTCAGCACCATTGGCAGATGGCTGCACCACGCAGGACTGCATCCACGCAGACCGTTATGACGACTGCCCTTAACACCACGTCAGCGTCACCAAAGACTACAATGGTGTGGTGCCAGACTGTGATGGAGTGACTCAGGATGGCAGCGGGTCATCTTCAGTGACGAGTCTTGCTTTTGTCTTGGTGGAGATGACCAACGAATCCGTGTGTGGAGGCACTGTGGTCAGCGCCAAGATGAATGGTTTGTGTCATCACACGTCCAGAAGGCCTGGTGTCATGGAGTGGGGTGCAATTCACCAGATCACCTTTGGTCTTCATTACAGGCACTTTGACAGCCCAACCTTACATTAATGAGGCCCTGCAACCAGCAGCCTTACCTGTTCTGAATGCACACTCTGGTGCACTATCCCAACAGGACAATGCTCGTCCGCATACTGCTGCCGTCTCAAGAGCTTACCTTGAAGACAGATACTATGCCATGGTCAGCTGCATCACCAGATCTATCTCCGATTGAAAATGTGTTGAATGCTATTGGACATGCTATAAACACTCCACCCCTACCGCAAAATCTGCAGGAACTGCGTGAGAATATTCAAGCTGCATGGGATGGATTATCAGAAGACACCATTAGGAACCTCTACAACTCCATGCTGAGACGTCTGGCATGTTACGTTACTTCTGTATGTGTAACTCAATAAATATTGCCAATATCAGTCTTCCTTTTTTAATAATTTATTGTGCCTGGTAATCTTTATCTTTCTTTCAAATAGCATTGCAATCCGACACTTCCTTCTGAGTGTAGATAGACTCAAATGTCCTAAACTGTACAAGTAGAGATTTTAGCTATTTTATGTTGCACCAATCGTTGACACAGATGTTCAACTGCACACTCTGCTTGTATACTCTCTATAGACAGATATTGACCGATAAGATTGGATGCTCTGAAGTAGCCACACATGAACCTAAGGTCACTACACCCAATGGCAAGCATTGGTTAGAAGGGTATAAAGCCCCCCAGCACTGGGGTGTGGAGCACTTTGTTCTCTGGAGCGATGGAGCTCCATCCAGTGCCTTTGGGATGAGTAGTTTGGGAGGAGTGGCTTAGAAGAATCTAAATCACTCCATTTTCCTTATACTCCTGATAAAGTCGACCAGCCAAGACATGCTGGGTGTACACATTTTGTGTCATTTGCATTCTGCTTCTTTGCTGTAACTCTGGAGGTACAAGGCTAAAGTTGCTAACAAACACTAGAAGTCAATAGTCACCATAAAAAATAATAATAAAAAACCCTCTCACACTGCATCCAGGTCATTAAAATCACACAGGCTTGCCATAGGGCTAATGGGGGCAGCCATTTTAGACAAGTGTTTTGATTAATTGCAACTCTCATCTGCAGTGTTTAGTTACACTGAAATTTTGCTCATTGTTATAGTTTTCCGTAAGCTATACTGTGTCCTAAACCACATTAACAAGTCTGAACGACCTTAACCTCATAACTTTCCAGGCTTATTACATACTGAGGCTTATTATTAGGTAACTACAGGGACTTCAGTGCAAACTAATGGAGCTTTTCTTCGTTTATAGAAGTATGTAATATAACTTTGGGCTGGCCGGCAGGCCCATGGCTTGGTAAGGAGTTAATGAAGACCTAGATCCGGCTTAGGCAAGTTTTTTGGGGGATTTTTTACTGAAAAGATTTGGGTGACTATTGACTTCTAGTGTTTGTTAGCTACATTGGCCTCATAGATTCAGTTATAAACTGAAGAAACAAAATTTGGACACCAGACATGTCTTGGGTAATCAACTACATCTTGGGTAAGTGGAAATTTTCTGTGTAATTTTCTTGCCAAACTATTTCTCTAAGAAATCTACCCAACACCAATTTTCTCTCTCTCTCTCTCTCTCTCACTCTCTGTCTCTCTCTCTGTTCCTGTCCCTCTCTCACTATATTTTATATCTGTCTTTGGCTTGCTTTCCTCCTGTCACAGTCTCAGGTATAGAATTCTCAAATATTCATGAGCTGCTGGAATTATTGATGCGGAGCGCTGGCGATTCCCGCGGGAAGCCTTCTGTGTTTTACCGGATTCATTTATACAGCCTTTTTTTTTCTCTGGCCAGGTGGAAACGCCAGCCGTGTGTGTGTGTTTTTCCTGTTTGCCAGACGAGAAGGTCTCGCAAGTAGCTTCTTATTAGATTTCATCTCCGGCAATATCGGGAGAGAAACACAGAAACAAGCAGATGACGGAATATGGCTCTGTCTCTGGTCTGCTGCAGCCTGGGGCTGGAGGAGAAATAAAGAGCCAGGAATGAGGGAGAGAAACTGAAGGAAGATTATCGAATTAGTGACCGGAACCTGATTTCTGTGCCTGATTTGTGTCTGTGTGATTGTGTTTAGCTCTTTGCAGGGACCAATGTCTCCAGGTTGATGAAAACATGAACCTTTTTTGGTTGCGGGGAAACTTGGCTGAAGGAAAAATGTTTTATTTAATTGCAGCTTTTATTAGATAAAAGAAAAAAGGTCAGATAGCTTTTTCTCTCTTCTGAGGTTAAGCTCCCCTGGTCTTTATGATGCCTTTCCAACTGTCTTCTTACATTTTATTTCTTCTTCCATTATTTCACACTCGTAGCTCATTGAAACAAGTGGAGAAATTCTGTCAGAAGTGCAGATTCTGCGCTTTTAATCCATACCATATTTTTGCTTGTAAAAGTGGAGATCAAGTCCAGTCAAGTCACCTTGAATGAATAAATGAATAAAATGATAAAATATAAATGACAAAACATGGATGACAAGACAAGGTCGAGCAACAGAACTGTTCTGTAGGACTTTAAGAGGACTTAATACCTTAAAATCCCAGGCTTATTACATACAAAGGCTTATTATTCAGTAACTACAGGGACGTCAATGCAAACTGGTTGAGCTATTCTTAGATTATAGACGTGTATAATAAAACCTTAGGCCTGTCGGTGGGTCCTGACCATGTGAGAGGTTGATATTTATGGTTATGGTTTTAATTTGGAAGGCGTGTTATTGTCAAAATTATATCCGTATTGTCACATATATGCTTTAAAAAAGACACTGGCATTGGACAGATGTTTAAATTTGACAGATGTTTTAACCTATTGTGTGATACTGCATTTTACGCAACACTTAGTTCCGACCACGCAAGCTGATTGGTTGAGAAGCGTTCTAATGCTATTTCACCATAACATCACGAGTTTTTCACACTGTATCACCCCGCTGAGACGCCGTTGCTATGCAACGACTTTAACCGCTGTAGGAGACGCTCACGCCATTTGAACGTTTTCACTTCTTACTTTGCAAACAGAAAATGGACACTTTTAAGATCACATTTGACCGACAGCCGATTTGGTCAGACTCTGTAGATGAGACTACACTAAATTCCCAAACTGTCAGTTGGTCTGTGTGGAGCTGGAGAACGAACCGCCGGCTGTGCAGCGAGTGAGCGGAGCTCGTTACTCTGACATAGCAACAGGCTGCTTGTTAAGGAACTATAATTTGGCCATGTTAAATGCCGCATTCACAGCCCAATTTATTTATTTCTTACTTTATTTATTTAACTGTTGTATAAAAGCAATAGAACACTCGAGGTCGTGTTATCACGAATAACATCACGGCCGTGATTTAGTTGCAGGCAGGAGCCGAAGGCGAGCGCCGTAGATCATCACAGCCGTGATGTTATTCGCAATAACGCACAACCTCGAGCGTTCTATTGCTTTTATACAACAGTACACAGTACACTTTTATACAACAACACACTCCCTCTCGTGTTCTATTGCTTAATTATCAAACTGTAAAAGAGCAGAACATTTGGGGAACACTGGTCTGCTGGGCTAAAATGTGTGAACTTTATTCATTTTACTGCATTTATAACCTCATAGAAATAGTCGTTGTATTTCTCCATAATGCAAATTCAGGTAAATGTAGCCCCAATTTCTACATCTCTTAAATGTTTATGTGTAGACATTAGTACTAGCATTGGAAGTAATGTAAAAATATTGAAAATCGGCCCAGAATTCCCAAATCAGTGCATCCCACCTTTGAATGTGTCTTGTTTTGCGGAATGGAAAATGTAGCTTTTTTTGTCACTGTTTGACATCAACAGATCATATTCAAAAAGTTAAACCTGCAGAATGTGTTGAGACCCAATGTAAATATAATTCATTGTAATTACCTATGTAATAAAGTATGTAATTACATAGTTACATTCAAATACCATTGTAAAGTGATGGTAATAACTCTTCATTTTTAAGGGTGAAGGTTATGAGTGGCTCAGCATCATTTACATTTACACTGGCATTCATTTGGCAGGCATTTGTATTCAAAGCAACTTACGAGAGCCAAGTGCTACGTGACTTTCCATTTCAGGAACAGTGCAAGATGGTTGTAGGAGGAACTTTTTTTGTGTTGGCATCTTTAAAAGGCTGTGTGTGGTTTGGTTAATCCAATTTTAAAGACTTATTCACCTAAATTATTAGGAGATTATTCGCTTTCTATCTCCAGTAGTGATAGAGAAGAGAATGGAAACATCCCACAAAGACAGGAATACAAACTTGTGCATGTGTTTGGCCATGTTGTGTAGTGTTGTGACTTATGCGAATGAAATATTCATGGATAATGTAGATGAGACAGCCTCCAGCTGTATGAGAGACTGAGGGAGAGGGAGAGAGAGAGGTTAAGTCACAGTGAGAGTGAAGTGCAGGAGTGATGGTCCTGTACAGTCGCCTTCTGATGGACTTTTTACAGCTTGCGCTGTCGATTACTGCACTCAGCTCTGTCAGTAGAGATAGGCATGCCTATTCAGTCCTGTGCAAATGTCTTATGCGCTTAAGCACATTGTTTAAAGACATTTATCTTGGCAATAAGTGTGTTTTTACTTACACAAACACCATTTGTCATTAGAATATATGCAAATAAACATAACTACGGTGGAAAGTGACAAGAATTTATTATTTCAGAAAGTTCAAAAGTACAGAGTTTGGTTTGAGATTTCTCTTTGATGCCTCTAGCCAAGCCATAGATTTGTAGAATTCCATCAACAGCACACCTGTTTTATTATAATAAAGTACTGATTAGACAAAACAAGTATTGGAGGATAGCTGCAGTTAACGCTGGGCTGCCTTGAGGAGAGGTATTCAAATGGCTCGATGGAAACATCAAATCACTACTTCTTGTATTAATGCTATTTGCATTTATTCTAATAATAGTGTGTGTAATGGAGGACTGGTGGAACCAGGGAAGAGCCAGAGCTGGAATGAGCCATTCCAGACAGGATATGTTCCAGTGGAGCCTCCCCAGAGGGAGGAGACATGTCCTGTATTTCTGAACCCATCTTATTATTATAGAAAATAGATCATGTAAGTCATGTAGAAGAATCACTCTTTAAGCAAAATGACAGCATGCAAACATGGCAACACATGAAGCAATGTGGCAACAATGAAATGTTCATATCTGGCTGTATGTGAAAATAATTCAGACCAACAGATGACACGTTTGTACTGTGCAACCAATAACTTCAAGGTTCTTCAAGCGTTCATAGTCCTATAAGGAAGCATTTTCCTTACTAAGGAACCCTTGAAGAACCAGTGTAGCTAGCTGCCTTGCTTCTGCATTCATCTAATAACAGCCTGCTCTACGAAATCCACCCCAAGGCAGAACCTATGAGATACAAAAATATCAAATATTTTCATACTGAGATATTAGAATACTATATTTATAGTATTGTATGTAATACTATAAACTAAATAACAGAAATGGCTAAAATGTGCAAA
This sequence comes from Piaractus mesopotamicus, assembly GCA_023558415.1. Classification (NCBI taxonomy): domain Eukaryota; kingdom Metazoa; phylum Chordata; class Actinopteri; order Characiformes; family Serrasalmidae; genus Piaractus; species Piaractus mesopotamicus. The sequence continues at coordinate 15,605 of JAILXH010191191.1, read as the reverse complement.
ATGTTCTTCCTTAATCCTCACAGTTAAAGCTTCACCCAAATCAGTCTCGCAATTTAGTTTTTTTTAAAGAAAATTCAGCTAATTGTAAATTTACCCAAATGCACTATTGTGTGCTGGAGTGTTTTGCTGGCTGAGTGTAATTAAGCACTGAACACAGAAGCCCACGCACCTGCTCCAGCACACGCAACTGCATCAGAACCACATTCTCAGATCAAATCAGGAATGAAATAACATAGTGAGTTGTATGAGGGAGATGTTGAAGATGGATATGCTTCACACTTGAGTATGCAGAACATTTCTGTTAAAGGCCAACATTAAACAACCATCGCGACGTCTGATGTGAACGTGTTTACTCACCTCCTACAGCTTTGCTGCAGAAGTGTCTAGACTGAAATTTTCTGCTGTTAATACCAGAAACCCCCCTGCTGATAATGTATCTTGAAGGTTCTGCTTTGGGGTGGTTTTTTGGGGGCAGGCTGTTATTAGCTAAATGCAGTAGCAAGGCAGCTAACTGCACTCTTAAAAAGAGTTCCTCAAGGGTTCCTTAGTAGGGAAAATGCTTTTATAGAGAACTATGAACACTTGAAGAACCCTTTCCATGATTAAAGGGTTCTTTGCGTGGTGAAATGGTTCTCCAGATTGTTGGAGACTGCACTGTAGATGGTTCTATATGGATCCTTTTTGAAAAGTGTTCTATGTAGCACCAAAAAGGGCTCTGCAATTGCTACAACGTCAAGCTTGTAACAACAGAGGAACCCTTTTTGGTGCTTTATAGAACCCTTTTCAAAAAGGTTCCGTATAAAACCATCTGCATCATGTTCTCCTCCATTGTTTCACCATTTCACGGTTCAGAGAAGCCTTTAATCATGCAGAGTTCCACTAATGCTGTCTTGGTTGTATTTATTAACCTACTGATGAGTGGCTAGCAGTCATGATCAGTTGACACCACAGGGATTCCCATTGGTTGTATGATGTGTTTGCATAATGCATGTTGGGTTTTTGTGGTGATGGATGGAAACATAAAAATGAGATAAAATCAAACCAAAGAGGCTGGGGGATATAATGCTGCACTACAGAATATTGCAGAACTCTATAAATTAATATATTGTGGCATCATGCAGAGGAACAGCCAGGGAAGGCCATCATTTCTCTTTTATTTAGAGCAAGGCAGCAAAGGTACTGAAACACAGGGAGAAGTAGCAGGCAGGTCATTTCTAGCCATAACTCCTCACTTTTGAGCACATCACTAACTGGATGGGACAAAACTTTTTTGCAGTTGAATAAAGATAAAACAGAGATTTTATTTGGGAATAGCAATGCGAGGCAAAGACTAGCTGCATATCTGGATTCAAGAGCCCTAAAATATAAAGAACTAGTACGCAACCTTGGTGTGCTAATGGACTCTGATCTTAGTTTAAGCAGTCACGTCAGAGCAGTTACTAAATCAGCTTTTTATCACCTTAAGAACATCAAGATCAGAGATTTTCTGAGTAAAGCAGACCTGGAGATACTCATCCACGCCTTTATGTCTAGCAGGATCGATTACTGTAATGATCTCCTGGCTGGACTCCCAAAAAATGGCAATCAAACAGCTTCAGATGATTCAAAATGCAGCTGCCAGGGTCTCACTAGGTGTAAAAGAAAGGAACACATCACCCCCCATTCTTAAATCCTTACACTGGCTACCTGTCTGTTACAGAATAGACTGTAAGGTACTATTACTGGTCTATAAATCGCTCAGTGGTGCAGGATCAGCATATTCATTTCATATGTTGCAGCAATATGAACCGAGTAGAGCTCTCAGATCGTTAGGAACTGGTCAGTTAGTCCTGCCGAAGATAAAGACTAAACATGAAGAAGCAGCGTTTAGCTACTATTCTGCTCTTAAATGGAACCAGTTGACAGAGAGCATTTGAAGAACCCAGACACTGGGCTCTTTTTAATCCAGGCTCAAAACATTCCTATTTGAACAGCTTTCAGCTGAGTTTAACACACTGTTAGTGTTTCTAGGCCCTTTTCCTCTGTATCTACATTTTTTCTTATCCTAATCTACCTCTAATTTTTAGTTTGATTTTTTTTAACTATTCACAGCCTAACACAAAATAAAAGAATAAACACGTACAAACACTTTAAACTAAGGAACAACAACATTAACAAGATTAAACAACAACATTAATAGTCTGTTTTGCAGGAGGGCAGGGCTACAGTGCACTCTGCATGCCCTGCCCCTAAAGGCCCTCTCTCTCTCACTGACCAGAGCGTTTGGCAGCCACTGCAATATTGAGGGTCTAAGTTCAGACCAGAATGCCCTTTCAAGTCATCCTAACCTCGCTATTTGTACTTTCTCTATTAAACCTGAACTGCCTTCATACAGTGGCCATCAAAATCAAAAGTTTTGGAACACCTTGCCGTCTTCTGAAACTGTTTTGGTGTCATTGCATGGTGTGGCAACGTTTGATTTCTGGTTTGTTTTGCTTGTTTGCATGTGTTCCTTTTTTGCCAAATATGCCACAAACCAAAAGCCATCATTGCTATTTGTTTATTTGTCCTCTGTTTGTTGCCATGACATCGGCTCTACTCGAAACCCCCTCAGTGATATTACGGCGTGTCTTAGAAAGACGTACCCCGAGTTCTTTTTGTTATACTCCGACAGTGTGCTCAGCTGTAGTTTGCTTTTATTTAGTTCTTTCATCTTAGGAGGTGCCGCTGCCTGTGTTAATAATTTGATCAAATCAGGCTTTGACAGTTTCCTTTCTCAGGCTCTTGTTAGCTGTTAGTGGTG
>JAILXH010191189.1:168-11491 GCA_023558415.1 Piaractus mesopotamicus | reverse complement strand
TTTTTTGCTTCAGAAACAGGCCTGTGTTGTTTGTTTAATGGACGTGCAGAAGATGTCGCACACTCCTCAGCTGGAGACCCACAGGTTGAGGTCAGGAGCACTGCCACTGACCAGTCCATCTTCTGTACCTTTAACATGTCACTCAAACACAATGAAATGGATCTGCCCGAGGGAAACCTCTGCTATGGAGTGATGGCGAGGAGAGGATCCTCTTCAGGGATAAAATATTTAGATGAGATGAGCATGATAATCACAGAAAGGCAATTTATCAAAAGGAGCTCCATCACATGAGCCCATGGCAGCATTAAATTACAACAGCAGAATATCTGGACCCAGACTGGTTCTCTTCAAACTCTCAATGAAAGAAAAAAATGCTCATGTGAAATGTTTTCCACATTTCCATGTGGAAGTGTTTTCTTTTCGCAACGACTGTGTGTCTAAGGCCTATAAAACCAAAATTCATTAACTTACTGCATTTGAAATGAATGCAGAATAGTCTAATGTCTATTTGGTCAAAATGGTGAGCTAATGACAAAGTATCGAGCAATTAATTTGGGTTTTCAGAATGGTATCCTTCCTCATATCATAGGCTAATTGGACACAGCCTAGCGTTCCACCCAAACCCGAGAGACTTGTGGGTTTGTTCATGGAAAAGCTGCCGAAGCAAAGCTTAAATCTGTCCTGCTGGACGGCCTACGGAGTTGCTGCAAAAAAGAAAAAAAAAAGAAAAAAAAGAAAGTTGGCAGCAGCAAAACTCACTGGCTTGTAAGACAAAAAAGTGTGCGTTCATATTTATAAAGCACATCATTAAAAATGACAACACAGAAGCTGTGCTGCGTCCAAATTTATTAGCGTGAATGTAGTCAGATTGGGCCGGAACCAAAAAGGAAGGCGTCTATATTTATAAAGGCGAAATGACTGAGTCTCCCTCTGCCACGACACACGGTCGAAGAGTGTGATTCTGTCTCTGTAAGGATGTGTGGATCATCTGAGCTGCGTGAGGCCTTAATTAGAGAGATTTGGGTTGGGGGCGGCCCGCTGTGCGTCCCTGACCCTGCCAGGGGGTGACCATGACCCCGACACCCTACAGGGAGGAGAAGACTGGGCCGAGCCGACTAACTTCGCCCTTTGACACCACCATCACACCCCAGCCAGGGAGAGAGACAGAGATAGCGAGAGAAAGAGAGAGAGAGATGGCTTAAGTGTAAAAAAAACAAAAAAAAAAACAAGGAAAAGGCAACGAAAGAGCAAGAGATGCTTGTTCAGAAAATAAACTGAAATCATTGTTCTTCTAGAAACCTTGTAAAGTTTTTTTTTTTGCCTATCTGAAAACGCCAGCTGTGCTTTACATTGCAGTTGTATGATGAACGGATCATTAGACATTATAAAAAGCAAACATGCCATGATTTCATAAAGGAGAATCCCACCGATTTTTCAAATTGTACGCATATTTAAAGGATTACAATGGTTCATTGTAGAGTAACTTACCAGCTCAGGTTTCTTTACAGTGGTGGTGATAAGAACCAGGGAACAAGATGGACACAACACATATAATAGCCATTTCATTTATTATCCAAACTGACCACTGGACCTACATGTGTCTTCTGAGTTTTTATATGTGATGTTGATCATGGTCAAATAGTGGTAGATCTGAAAAAATAAGAAGGCATTAAACATTTAGACACGTGTCTGGTTCCTATCAGCACCACTGTGAACAATTCTGATTTGTTTCTGTAGAACAGAGAACTTCAAATAAAACCACTCTGGTTTTTTTGTTTACATATTAACCATTTAATTATTCAGATTTTTTGGGTGGAATTCCCCTTTAATGTATGTTAACAGATTTAAAGCTAACCTCTTATGCTTTTTTGTTCATCAACTTCATAAGGCAGGGCTGCCCACAGTGTGATCCACAGATGTTTGACTTGGCCCGCCAGAAATTTCTCTAACCCCATCTCTCCATCCCAGTGAGAGAACAATTTTTATACTATATATAATAAAATAAAATAAATATTTTAAATAAATAAATACATTTTATCAAGTATTTTAGTATATTTTGTATATTTAGCAAATAGCGTAATGTTAAAGAATACTAGGGATACATGGATCACACATTTCTATGGCCAATTTAAATCAGTTAATGGATTTTTTTTTATTAGCCTTTTTTAACCTGTAGTTCACACTGTGTGGACTATACTAACACATGAAACACACCAGCATATTTCCAGTACTTTCCATTAGCAATGGTCACAATATAAACAATATTCACACTTTACTGGACTAAACCAGCATTTTAAATTCCAAATAACTCAGATGAACTGCTCCGTTGAAAGTAAGAGGCAACTGGCTATTTAGCACAATAAAAAAAGTTTGCCGATTGCTGATCGCTGATTGCTTGGCAGATTCCGATCACCCCTAAAAAATACATCCTGAAAAATTCTATTTGAAACCTACCCACCTTTTTATTTGTGTATCGTTTTGCCTTTTTGCCTGTCAACTGACCACAAACATTGCATTTTGGCCCCCAAGACAAACTGCTCCCTGTCCTGAGACTTATTATCCAGTCACTGCATGGAAAACAATACAAAATGTCTGAGACATGAAGTTACAGGAGAGAGGAATGAAAGTCTGGATAGATCTGTCAAGGTTCACGATTTAACAATGTTTTTTTCCTTATCCTATAAAGTTACTGTTCTGAGATTATGAGTTTTGTTTTACGTCAAAAACAGAAAAGCAGGTTGGGCCTGCAGTGAGTGTGAGACGGTGTAAAAGTGAGAAGCGGTGAGGCAGCAGACAGAGAGCAGGGTGTGAGTAGGAGAGTCGTGTGCTCATGGTGGCGTGGGGATGCCAGCCCAGACACGCCGGCGTGCCAGCACTGAAAACACTCTGCTACACACAGACAGCAGACCCAAAACCAAGCCGGTCATCTCCTCTGTCTCTGAGAGTTTGTCAGACTGGAACATGCCTCTGTTAATGCACGCATACACACACATAGCCCCTTTCACACCCTGAGATAGAGATTGTCTGTGATTATGATTATACAGAGGTGTGAGGCAGGGAGCAGGTGTGTGTGCGAGTGTGTTGGCACAGGTAATACGCAGCAGGCATGTCTGCACCTCCTCTAACGTTCTGCTGCACGTCTGTTTTTGCTCTCTCCACGGACAGAGAGTCAGGCACTCAGGTGAGTCAGGAACGATAAAAGAAAAGGGCTAAGACAGACACGATACTGCAGCAGAGTGACGTCACACACACACACACACACACAGAAAGTAATGCACTGAACTGACTTGATTCAATGATAATATCCACAACTAAAAAGCAGTACTGTGCAAAAGTCCGAGACCACTTTTCTTTTAATTAATTTCCAGTCAAAACAACTATTAAGGACAATTTACTTTTTTTTTTTTCTTTTCAGGAGATGTTTCTGAACAGATTAGATAGTCTATTCACACAAGGAGGGGAAAGTTAAAGGAAAATAAGGAAAAGAAGTTAGAGCTTAAAAAATGATTAAAAGAAAATGAGGTTCTTAACAACCCCGCAAGACCTGGTTGACCACCAAAACTGTCATCTTTTATCTTTAAGGAAAAAATCAAGGTCCACCTTTGATTAAGATCTGAAAAAGTCCACAGGTGTTTCTGTCCATCTTTCCACTGCGAGAAGACAACTCAACACTATGAGTCTGAAAGAATTTCTCTACTGAGAAACGGAAACAGACAAAAAAGAAGAAAATACGCAAAAAAAAGAGAAGCTGCTGGTGTTCTCAGAATAATGGATTGACCACCCAGAGTCCAGACCTCAACATCACTAAATGTATTTGGGAATATTTGGATTGTAAGAAGCAGAAAATGCAACAAACTTCTAAGACTGAACTGTTGAGATAAAGTATCTCTGCAGATTTTTTCGAAAAACTGCAAGCAAATTTGAAAAGAATAAAACCTGTGATGGGCAAAAAGTGGACACAGCAAAAACTAAAGACTTTGACATATTTAGTTTTTTAGGCTTCTGTGTAGTTTTCTGTTATTTTTTTTCTGACAGAGAAAATGATTTGTGCTTAATGGCCGTTTTGACTGGAAATTAAAGAAATACATGGTAGTCTATGACTTTTGTACTGACTAGTAGATTACAGCAAAAATAAGCCAAAAGTAAGTAAAGGAAAAGAACTGTGCTGATGTAATATATTTCATTCACATGGATATAATGTGTATGTTAGAGTCAAAACTTTTTTTTTCAAATTTTTTCAATGTATATACCAGTTTAAACACAAAAACACTTAATGTTCTATATCCTACCATGATATTATATGAGTCGATCCACCCACACCAACGGTATAGTCTCACTTCCAGTATTATCAGTCCATCTATTACAGCACAGTCTCTTCCTTTGTGAGCAAACAATCTGTCCAAGTATCAATTCAACTCCAAATACCTAAGTGTCAGTTCAGGGATATATGGGTATCAGATGAAAACAAAGTATTTCCCACATCCATCTATGTCCAAAGATGGCTAAAAAACACTCTCCCTTTGGGGTCTGATTCTCTTTATTCTGGTCTACACCTCTATACCCGCTCTTTCCCTCCATCTCATTTTCCTCTCTTGTAATATGTAATATGGCAAATAATACTTCATGATACACTTTGTCTATCACAAAATGTAGTTTTTCTGAGCAAACAATTTGGAATGGACAAAATGCAGCAGCAATATAGCACATTTTAAAAAATGCATGTGACAATTTTTTACTGAATGTTTGCAAAAATAAACTATTTAAGAATATAGACAATCAAACAATTGGTAAAAATAGAGGTGGTGGGGCAGGCAGATATCATGACTGTACAAAAACCCACCTATGTCAGAGTGTACACTTTAGGACATCCTCAGACCACAGCGTCAGGTTTCAGACATCAGATAAAACGGCTCCGGATCTCGGGAAAAAAACACTGTCGTATTTCAGGTCTTATACAATTAGACATCAGGCAAAATGGCCAAAAACCATAAGGCCTGAGACACCACAGCCTTACAGTGGACAGTAAAGCTTGTGTGATAATTCGGTTCGTTCTCACTAGATTAATTACAGTATAGTGGCCAAATTAAAGATGCCAATATACCATAAAACAACTTTTACTGAACTGAGATTTTATTACATTCTTCTATTTGACACAGATTCAGCTTCAATTCTAATGTTATCACTGTGTTTGCTCCCACATCTGTTTCAGTGTTAGAAACTGTCACAAAATAACCAGAAGGAAAAGTGTTGTGGTTCTTATTATTGTATTATTGAAGCTATGTCTACACACTTTGTGGAAAAAAAAATGTAAAGAAAAAAAAAATCCCTGAAGTCTGCAACAAATACACTGTACCATAACCCACACAGTAACTTTCACTACAGTTCAGCACAGGCCTATGATAACTAAAATATATCTTTATATTGCCAATCCGCACCCTCACCCTCTTCCACTCTCCTTTAGAGCAGCCTTGTAAAAGTCCCTTTGGTAATCAGTCTAATCACTACCCTCAACCCAGCTCCTTATTAAAGCCCACACCAGGAATAATAAAGTAAGACCAAGAAGTTCACCAGAAAGAAAGACACACAAACGCACACACACACACACACAGATCGTGCGCAAGCCAGTGATGCGGAAAGATCTTTGAAGCAGCGCTTGGCGTTGTTTGTAATTACCCCAGTTTACAAACCGGCGCGTTACTATGTGTGAAAAATCTGCAAGCAATTTGTGGCCATGGAGGGAGCAGAGGCTCAGCGCAGCATCGCGCCGTGTCCCGGCGGACCCCGAAAGGCGCTGGGGCTTTAGAGCCTTCAGGCACGTAACGGCACATTCCAACCCCACTGCCGGCACTGTGCTAACGAACACCGCGTTCACAAGCTCCCCTGGAGACATACTGACTCCAGAGACTCTCCACCAGCTGATCACACCTGAACTATGCTGCGCTGTACTTACTGCATAGCACACCTGGGTTCTGCTTTAATACCAGACAGCCAATCAGTGCATTAAACAAACACTGGTACATATTTATCATGTGTCTCACAGCAAGAATGCTGATCCTCAATCTGCTCACCTCTGTTAAAACCCCTTAAACCCTGGGGGCTCACTTGTGGGAACTTAAGTTCCTTACTGTCACTGCTACATAACTTACATAGGCGTGTAATGATTCACAAAACTGATAATTTGATTTGATTCGCTACGGTGGTGTCTCAATTCAAGATCATTTTCAGATTATTAGAGCATCCAACATTTTAAAAGTACAATATTTTACAATAATAGTCTGAGCTAATGCACCCTTACGAGAAGTATACTTTCCTCCTTGCTCTCGAATATTAAGCTAAACAAGAAGCAATATTTTCAGAGGAGGGAGTATCTGCCCTCATTGTGTGATTGCTTGTTTAATTTTCATTATACTTTATGCAATATAACCTTGAAGTAAAATGATTCCTTTATTTACTTCAGTCTCTACTGTTCGATTGTTGAACCATGAGGTGATGCAATATGACATGTCTTATTGTTACATTCCTGAATTTACATTTTAGTAGTTATTACATAATTCACAGTAGTTACTGAACAATGAATCTTTACATTAATAATTGAATAATAAGTCTAGGGTTCAAGAGGTAAAAAAAATGTATTTATTAAGTGAAAAGAAAAAAAGTGATACTATGCCCTCGTACTCAGAACAATCTTGATAAATTTGGCCCACTGTTTCAAAAAATGTTTAAATGTGAGATGCAACTATACTACCTTGGCCCAGGGCTAAGCAGGCCCTGCAATGATCAACAGCTAACAGCACTTCAATGTTATGCTGTGCAACATTACTATGATACCATGCATGCCTGCACTTTTTCCTTCTTATCTTATCTAACAGGATGTGCGTAAGGCTGCAATGCAATGTAAACACAGCTATAGCTTGCAGACAAAATGATTTATAAAACAAAACAAAAAAATCTTGGCTTGTTAAAACTGTGCGATGAGGAAAAATGCCATCCAGAAACCGATGTTTGATTGTCTGGATCGGCTGTTATTAAAATGGTTGGAGATTTTTATTTTGTGAAAAGAGTTTCTAACCTTAGGATACATCCAACTGCCTGCAATGAAAACTTTTCATGCCAACTAAATGTCCCTATCCATAATCCATCTACGTTATTGCTGGCTAACAATTTTGTGCCATCACCTCATGTGTGTACTAGGTAGAAGATTCAATTTTTGCATGTGTGTGCCGGCGGATGGCTGTGCTGTGAAAGACAGACAACGCTCTAGACAAGCCTGTTTGTTCACTGTGGGTGAAGCTCTGTGGTCCTGGGTCACACTATCAGGCTAAAATATTCACCACAGCACTTCGGGCCGCTATAGGGGCCGCAACAATACCACTTATTCAGCAGAGAACGGAGGATAAAGAGCAAGACATGCAAGAGCCAAAACAGAAAAAAGGATCTGTAGATAGATAAAGAGAGAAAAATAAAAGACTTACAGGGGAAAAAAAGATGAGCAGGGGATCTTTATGTAAATGTCCTAGCAATCCTTTTGCTTAATTTCATTTGTTAAATATCTATTTTTTCCGAATACAATCTGCTCGCAGTCTCTCTAACAGTCACTGGTAAATCTTTTGTACCACGATGAGTCGCAGATCACAGTTAAATCTGGACAAAAAGGAGAAAAAAACTCCAGTTGTAGAATTTATTGGCTGTTTATTATTCCCCTTCTGGCCGAGTTGCTTTGATGTGCCGATAGCATTGTTATTGCAGCATTATCGGAAATCTCGAGCCTACTTAACTTGGGTCTGATTTCGACATACCACAAAGTTATCTGCATGGGCCGATGCGCGCGGCTGGCACTGCTCTGATTTTCATGTTCATTGAGATTCAAGCCGAGGCTTAGCATTGTCAGGCCTGTAGAGAACAGCGGTGAGGAGAGAAAACCATTGAAAGCGCAATTAGCAGCACATATCAGCACCAACCTTTTTTTATTTACACATGGACATGCTACTTTGAGGTGCCTTGAAAAAAAGAAATAACAAAAAGCGCAATACTTTAATGCATACAAAGTGGTCTTTGTTTTAAAATCTGGTTTCATATAATGACGAAAAAAGAAGCAGCCACACTGCTTGAGTCGGGGACAAACAAAGCGTTGCATCAAGCGTCTAGGGTCGGCTACTACCACACTGACCATCTCTGTTCTTTTCAGTCAGCAGAGCTCTGACATCAGCTATCTACGCCAGCCTTGCTACACACTGCTTTTGAATGGACAAAGGATGGGCCACACCATGTATAAACTGTTCCCAGACCTTCTAACCTTCACCATTTGTAGCCTGTATTTAACCCCTGCTCTTGCCCCTAAACTTAACCAACCATATTCTGCACTTCACAACATGGGTTACGTAGTGGAACATGTAAACTGCCCTTTGTGGTCACTGCACACTTCATTGTCCTGAAAAAAGTCACAATGGGGTGGGCGCTCGACTCGACCAGAGCTTTCTCATTGGCCAGCGAAGAGAAGCTTCTGGCAAACCGATTGGCCAGTGTCCAAAATGGTGCCCATGACATCAAAGAAAGCAGCAGTGGATGAGCTCACATAGAGCTTCATCACACACCACAGTTTGGGTGTACGGTATCACTCTGACCACTGAATATCCAAACAGAGGTAGAAGGCGATGATATGGTGGAGAGCAGGAGAGAGATGTGGGCAGCAAGAATAAACACAGCAGGGCCCACTGCAAGCTTGGTGTTTGGTGAAATTTGAGGTGGTTGAGTGGGGAGTTGTATCGGAGTGATGTAAAAATGCAGCACAATGCAAACGATAAATCACAGTTCAAATGGCAAATGGATTCAACTGTACTGACTTTGGAAGAGGGATGTACATGACTGACCATTAACCCAATTGTTCGATCAATGCAACTGTTCAAAAAAGGGAATTTAATTTTAGTTTATTTACAGAAAACAACAGTTCCTGCTTGAAGTGGATTCACACCTGGGTGTGTAAACAGGAGATGGCGAACGACGACAGGTTTTGAGTTACTGAGGTGCACTGAGCCAAAGTAAAACAGGATCCTCACATTTATGTTCGTTTTAACATGGCCTAGTAAAGAGGGATAAATATAACTTTAACTGTAATCTGTAGAATACAGAACTTTCAGCAGCCCATAATTATACACTGCAGTCACTGCGTCAACTTTTTAGTAACTGGTCATTTAATCATGAACCTATTATACTTGTTAGGCCCTCAGATTAAACAAAACCGACTTCTTACGTAGGGTATGTTTGATTTGGTTTCGGGCTGTTTGCTATACGCTTATGCCTGGCCCCACCTATCAGTACTACATGCCACGGTCCAACAGTTTTTAATATCTCAGTGCATTAATTCAGCATTCAGTTGATGTGTGCACTCGTAAGTATGCGTATTTCAAGTATTTCACAAAGCCTTTAAATGCATCTCAGCCTGTCAGCTGGCTGGAAGTTTCCATTTTGTAATGGACATTTTGATTTGATTACATCATTGATTTTAACAATTAATCACCAACTAATAATAGTCTGTTTTCTGTTAACAGAATTTGCAGCCCTATTTTGAAATATTAAAATCAATGACAATTACAACAATGTCCAGTTGAACGCACTCTTTTTTTTATTTGAAAATTTAACATATGGCTGGGTATATTGACATATGGCACTTCTTGAAAATTAATTTGCTGAGGTTTGGGGTATTGTTTGTATTGTGTATCAGCTACTGTGTAAATAGCTCTACCAGTCAGACTTGAGAGTTTGTAAAAATAACTATGAATTGTGCCAGAAGAATGAAACTGAATTTTGATGAAAACTCAGATCATTTGATAAAGATTAATAATCAAAACTGATCGTTGTGAGGTCAGAGCTTGACACCCCTGGCATATATCACAGTGTCGGAGCGCAGCTCCCGGACCATGTGGATTCTCACTCGGCCTGCACACGGATTCACACAGACTGTACAGTTGCCGAGCGTTGAACGCTCCGCAATCAAAGAAATAAAGGGGCAATCTAGCACACAAACAAGAGATTTCCCCATCGCCGCTGCCAACACAGCCGGGCCCTCCTCTCGCAGAACAAGGGATGCACTATTGACTAAATCCCCCCTCCTCCTCCTCCCTCTCTCCCTCCCTCTCTGTCTTTCTCCCGCTCTACTATTTTTCTCTCTTCAGTCTCCCCCTCTGCCAGTCTGCGAGGCGCGGTGCCAACCCTTTCCACCGCCGGGCACTCTGCCCTGCCCTTTATGCAAATGCTTCAGCGCCGGCCCCAACTCACAACCCTTACTGTCTCCTCTATGCTGTGCCTGCTCTGCTCTCTCCCTCTCTCTTTCTTTCTTTCCTCTCGTTTTTCTTATACCCTTTCATTGTCACTCTTTATCACCATCTTCAAGAACTCACAACCCTTACTGATCCTCTCTGCCATGCCTGGGCACCGCACTCTCTCTTGCTTTTCATATAGTCGTTTTTTTTCCTTTCTTTCTCCCTCTTGCTTTGCTTGCATCTTTTCATTGCCACTTTTAACTATGACACCCTTGAAATCAACTATTTGTCTATCATATCTTCATGGTATAAGTAAATAAGAAATGAGGACAGATATGCGTAACTCAAGTCTTTTAGCCTTTGCAGGGGTCAACAATGCCTACTGCCCGATGCCACCGGATTCAAAATTTCACATTATGACCACAAAAAGTGTCCCAAGTGGCGACGTGCCGTAGTTTTTTGACTTATTTCCTTTAAATAAACCACCAAACCAGATGAGTTTTCACACATTCACAAATATCCATTAATAACAAAACCACTATTTCTCTTCCTCACATGTAAGATCTGATTTAGTCGGACACAGATTTAACAGCATCAAATCATTTTGTCAGAATTTGCCAACTGGAACCATCTTGATAACTAACATAACCGCACTGATCTTATTTATGCGTTTTAAATATATGTGAAGTTTTAAATATTTCCTTTTTCAAATCAATACCTGACTCATTTGTGGTGCTGATGAACGTTAACTGTAAATATACAGTACATACGATGAACATTTTTCAATAGTTCTGGCCACAATTTCTTAATTCTGGTCATGAGATTCATTGGCAATGAATTTTTAGGCTCAAATGGTTGCAAGGATCTGAAAGATGGTGGTGTACTTGGTGGGGAAATGTAACGAGGTGTGTGGCTTATGGGCTGTCCCTTAGGTGTGTCCACAACGGGCCTGATAATGCACGTTGCTCATCTGGCACAGAACAGGTTGTGTACATACCAGTGTACATATCTAACATATATGGCACTCTGTAGTTAAGTGCACTAAGTACACGTTTAGGTTCGAGCAG
>JAILXH010191166.1:0-10555 GCA_023558415.1 Piaractus mesopotamicus | reverse complement strand
TATATATATATATATATATATATATATATATATATATATATATATAGTGTGCGGGCAAAACTTTTCCCACTCCATTTTTATGCACCCTTGAGGTATTGAGACACTTACAAAAGTATTTAATCCCCTCAAAAGCTTTCAACATTTTCTGAATTCTAAATGTTACTTACAGATATTTTTCACATCAGTATTTTTATGAATACACATTGTTACTCTATCTCCATTTTTAATTTTTAAAAAAAAATATTTTCTACATAATTTGGGCACAGCAGCTGTTCTTTACATACAGTAAAACTTTCATGATTAATGCTCTAACAGAAATGGTCCAAAATAACTTGGAATAAAATCTCTGTCACTGCTACAGGCAAAATCTGCATTGTTTATGTTAAAAGTTATGAATGCGTTTGCTTGCTTGTGTACAGTTACCATTTATGTATCTACAAACAAATAACTTATTTTGAGGTTTTTACAAAAATACAGATTGAAAAAGACATGTTATCTGTGTTATGAGTGTCATCTGTAATCCAGAAAAAGTTGGTAATTTTAAAGGGGGTTGAATACTTTCAAAAGACACTATATTTCCATTTACATTCTACCTAAAAACACACTTATATTTGGGATCTCTTAGTGGTCATCCAAGACTCTCTTTCATTGGAGTAGAAAATTAGGGTGATGACAGGCCAAACACCATAAGTCATCAATCAGCATGCTGAAGATCAGAAAATACACAATATAAATGAGACAAAAGGTTGTTCTTTAGGTTGTTCTTCTAGCCAGGCAATGGCAATAAAAATGGTTTCAAGCCTGAAATGCTCATCTCTACTATAAAGGAAATAATACATTTCCAAAGTGGTTCTGTAATAAATCTGCCTGGAAGAGGACACACGTGTAATTTGCCTTCACACAATTAAGAAGGTGGTCTGAGAACATAAACTCTGTCCAAGGATCAGTGTTGGACAGTTGGGTCACCAAGTCTCCAAAACTTCAATTAGATGCCACCATGCCAACAAACTACTTGGGCTCCTAAGCACCTGCAGTTAACAAAGCAGAAATATAAGTGCCTGGAGTTCATTAAAGGTTCACTGTAAGTTTGACTAAAACCAGATTCTACTATTAGATGATCCAAAATGAGAGTTAAACACACTGTATGGCATAAAAAGAGTTAAAAGTTATGCAGAAAATAATCTCAACTGTGAAGAAAGATGGTGGATCTGATGTTGTGGAGCTTCTTTATTAGATGCAAAGCACCTCATAGACCTGGCTTGTAACTAACTTACTCACTTCCTCACCTCCTTAGCAAGGTGAAGATTCTCCATAAGGGGGCACCATTAGCAGTCAGGTAGTAGTAATCAGATGGTGCTCCACATCAGTGACACTGTGTGTCCATGCGTAATTCCAAAACTCCTTCATCAAACGTGTGGAGATTTTACAACTGGGTCATAGTCAGTTCTTCCAGCAAGACAACAACCCAAAACAAACATCCAAATCCACCACTCACCACAAAATGGGTCTTTGATCACAGAAGAGTTTATGGTGGCCACCAGTCCCCAGTCCCATGACCCAGATCCTATTCAACACCTGTGGACTAAAGTGGACCGAAGATAAAATTCCACAAGTTCTGCAGGGTCTGGAGAGATGATGTATGGAACAATGATCTCAGATCTTTTTAAACTCATCTGTCATTATAAAACAGGATTCATTGCTGTTATCTTGACAAACGGAAGGTGGACAAAGTATTCAGCAAAGAGATTCAGCCTCGCTGAAAGGCTACATTTGTCAAGTTTTCAGTGTAAAATCAAGCTGATAAGTAAAGACATTATTTCATAGCCTTTTCGCTTATCTTTACCAAGAGTTCCAACAATATTGGAAGGCACCTTTGAAGAAATTACAGCCTGAAAGATCCGTTTTTGTAGAAAATGGTCATCACCTTAATTTTATTTTCTTTTCCAGTGGCTCACACATCACATGTTACACATTTTAAGTACACAGGGGTCTGGTTAATGTAACAGCCAAAATTTGTAATGAGTAATTTATCTGTATACTTGATTCAAAACAATATGCCTTTAAAAAAAAATTCACCATTTTTTTTGTCACAAATTCTGCATAATTAAGTCCTTGAGGTGTAAATAAAGAGTTCACACAGAGTGGTTTGATGTGAAATGGTTAATTGTAGAGAAACTTACAAACTCTTTCCTCTCTTTCATTACAGTGGTGGTGATAGGAACCAGGGGTCACCATGTCACCATCACAAACATAGATATTTACTATCCAAAATGTTGAAATAGGGATAAATTAAGTCCCTCTTTGGGGGACTATTTTGCCCTATAGCGCCCTGCATGTACCTTTCCACCATGAAAAAAAAATCTTAAAACTACTGGAAAACAATGTCTCAGGCATCATGTAATGTATTTGTTACCATTTCATGTAATAACATTCTGTGAGGTAGCTTTTTAAAGGCATTAAACTCTTCAGACGTCTGGTTCCTATCACCACCACTGTGAACAATTCTGACACTAAGTTTCTCTAGAATGCAGCACTTCACATCAAACCATTCTGAATGACTTTGTTTACATCTTATTGATTTAATTAGACAGAAAATAAAAGTTCTTTTTTATTTTCTTTAAAATAAAGAGAAAGGCTGGGTAAAGCCATGATCGAGAGGGATAAACTCTTTACAACTTAAACATCTGCAGCAAGGAGAGATAAGGGATGAAAAAAGGAAGAATTAAATTCAAATGCAATTGAATGCAGATGCAATTATTTAAAAATGCAACGCATCATGTTTAAACACGCAAGCATCTATCTTCAGGGAGTGTAGTGGTTTTGCCAATGCAACACTGCTGCTACAACTGGGAATGGCAGTTCCTGCCATTCCCTGCCATCCTAACATAAGGCAGTTCACTCCGTTACATAACAAACACAAAGAAAAGATAAAAAGATGTCTTTGAACACTACAGACAAATTCAGATTAGCTGTATTATATATAACATCGTAACACTATTCAGACCACGAGTTTTAAACAAACCCCATGTGTGCATTTGCACACACACACACCACACATACGCACACGTGAACAGCAAAGTTTAAGCCATTGTAAATAAGCAAAAATAGCACCATGACAGGATTGGTAAGTAAGCAGGCGAAACACAGCTTAGCAATTCTGCTACGAAAGCCCACCAAGGCTATTCCAAGCTACCCCTCATACATATTAAGCTTAAGCAAAGAGACACAGTTCAATATTTTATGCCCTACTGAACTTTGGTTTGCCACAAATGGCCCCACGGCGGCTATTAGTGTTAAATATCTCAGATGATCAATTGCCAATGGCCATATTTTACTATATATAAAAGTGGATTGTTATGAGTCAGTTTGACTGTAGTGCTTCAGGGGTCACTTCACAAAAGGTACTAGTTTAAACCTTTCAAAATTTAGTTTTTAAGATTTTAGTTCCACACCAAGCCATTTTTGAATTATTCATTTTATAAACACAGTCTGACAGAAAAGCAGAGAGCATAATTCATTTAGTTAGTGTTGCAGCTTGATTTAGTGAACAGCACAGGGTTAAGATTCTCTATGTCTGTAGTAGTGTTCTGTGATTCTCATGGTTTTGGTAAACTAGGCGACTGGCATAAGTTCCTTGTGCTAAGAAGCAATACAAAAGAGGTATGGTTACAAAAAAAGAAGAAAGAAGTCTTTAGTATACATATCAACAAATTCAATGGTACACTGAAATTAATATTATACATTTTGTGACAGCTAAAATAAAATCACTAATTCTCAGTCAGCAATAAAAATAGACAAAATAATCTTAAAAAAAAAAAGAACAAAACAACTGGCCATGTCTCATCCTAATCACAAGATTTGACTTTAGATGTGTATTTGTCTAGAAAATACATACAGAAAACAGCATACAAGAAGTCACAACTTCACATTTACATACCACACACAAAAAGAAAAAAAACATTGCAGTGGTATTTTACAGGGAAATACAAATAAAGTTGTTGTGACTTCTTTGTAAATCATATCTCTGATATGAAGGCAGAGAAGAACTTGCAAAACGGTCATTTTTCAAACTATAATAAGGCCCTGTAGAGACAGTGCTAACAATGCCGCAATCTGCCATTCCAATTTAACAAATCGTCAGAGGGTCAACACAGAGCTCGGACTGTCAGGTTAGTCCACTTCACATTCACAATGGACATGAAGGCATCAGGAAGTCAAATGGACCCAAAATGCTTTCAACCAACTTAACTTCCTGTTTTCAATTCACATTTCTTAAAACCCTGGCAGAAAAAAAATGGTTAGTCAAAATTAATTATGGGGGCAAAACTGTTAAATAAACACACAGGAAACAACAAAATACTTTAGTGTTTGGTAGTTATTAAATATCAGGGTTAACAGTGATTAACCGAAGGTCAAAGATGTCGCTGTGCTTTTCATTTGCATGGCAACAATTACTCATTACTGAAATCACAACGGACAACCGATAAGCGCACACCATCTTAACTCTAACAACATGTTCACGCAACTGAATTTTTGAAACAAGGACACTCGGCAGTCCCCAGATGATCTGTATTCAGCGTCTCTGACCTTGTGTGTTAACCACAAGAAGTCCATTAGTGAGTCAACGTCACCTTATTTCATTCTAACTAAGGCAGTTCGAGGTCTGGCAGGCTATCTGCAAACAGCCCAGCCGGACAGTGGACCAAGGAGACCTGAATACGAGACAAGGTTCATGGTTAAGAGTGGTCCACATTTGTCTGACAAACTGAAGGCCTCCAGTTTGTGATTTAAAAGAGCAACAGGATCCTGGGGCTTGTGCTGTGACTGTGAAAATCATTGGTTGGATAGAGAAAACGCTTCCAAACTTGACAGGTCGCCAACATGTGGCAGATGCCACCAGACATTCTGCACGTTTTTGCGGACTCCCGGTATGCAATTGGATGAAGAACACATTTTAAAAAGTGGGAAATAGTTCCCTGGGAGCTTCACCTAGATGCATCTCTATCAAACCAACTGCAGCTCTGACGCACAAACACCACGACAATGCTGCAAACCCCACAGACCAGGATTAGTTGGCAATGGGGTGAAATATGGAACATACAAATACAAACATATTTAAAACATAAGGGAAGAGCATGGTAATGATTGCTAACGCGCCATTTACTATAAAATGCAACATCTCTCTCGAATTCTCTTGGCCAAACTTTTCCTCTTCTTTTTCCCGTTCTTTTCCTTGCTGTCCTCCATCTTCCTGGCACGAATTTCCCTCATAAGGTCAAAGAAGACCTGTTGAGACAAAGACTGATGTAAACATACAGAACACAACTCCATCCAGTCGCGCTGCACTGCAATGTGCCGTCATGCGACATCCGGATAACAAAATAAATGTTTATAAGCAAACATTCATATAAACATCCAAAACACAATTCTTACAAACACAGTCGGATAATTCACTGAAATATGCAGTCAAGTTACATCCTTATATGTCTATTTCAGCTTGAAAATCCCCCACTGCTGGACTTCTTTTCTGAATATTGTTCCTAATCAGATCGCACTGTAGATTTATTTAGTCATAAATATAATGTACATCTGCAATAAAGCCCACTTCCACTTTTAAAGTGAAATATTTTTAAAAACAGACTAGATAAAAAAAAAAAAAGCTGGCCGCCTCATCCAGTATGCAAACATCTGCTTTAACTGTTACTCTGAGAGTTGAGTCAAAAGAAATGTTTTATCTTGAGATATGTGTGTCTACATAAAGGGATCATTCTGATGACAATGTCAAAGTCACCACGGAAACTTAAATGTGGTGCTGGAAAGAGAGATTTTTCAGAATTCTAAGGAACAAACAAGGCAAGTATAGACAATATTCACAAAAGAGATGATTTAGTAAATTAATAACCCATTTGATAGTATTGCACAAGATTTAGATATCATCGCTGTCATGCAAAAGCCTTGTATTTTTATTTTTGTCCATTTTTTTTAGCATAATTTGAAAACTCCAGTCACCCTTTTCACTGCATTAAAATTTTATGCTGAATAGACACAGAAAAAAGGTCCCAAAAAAAAAAAACAAAAAAAAACCACACATTAACTTCCATTACAAATTAAGAATGTTTTTTCTTCTCTTGTGAAGTTTTGGAGATATGCGGTTTTGGTCCGACAGCAACGATAGTCCTCATTTCCAAATACAGTATCTCTGAGTTAGCGGCTATAGTCAGAAGCCTTAAAGGTTACACTGTTACACTGGCACAGCTAATTCTTACAGACATGCTAATTCTGCTTCACTGGTAATGTTGCAATTATCAATCCAAAGTGTGACAGAATGTGAAATCTGCACTGAAATGTTTTATCTGCCATGAAATAAGAAGAAGCCATATTGCTCTACAACTTTATTGCTCTTCTTGGGTTTGAATCAGAGCGGTTCCTGACTAAGAGTTGGACTGCAAAACTTAAAACTAAGTTGCAACTTAAATAAAAGCTAATTACACTTTTCTAAGTATGGTGGACCAAAACACTTTGACTGATTAGGTGTCAAGTTGACTTAGAGTGAACAGCATATAATCAGTGCATGGAAAGTTGAACATTTTTATTAATAATAGTTCAAATGTTTAGCATAACTTCTTAAAATAATGTTGCTGTTGTTAATGCATCAAAATAAATTATGAATCAGTGATAAAATGTGATTTTTTTTTCCTAAATTAAAACACTGACTGGGCTTACTGGAAACACAGTCCAGACTTATGTGTTCTTCTTTTTAAAAAAAAAAAAAAAAAAATCATAACTTGCATGCTTGATTAGTTTAAAAGATTATTCTTTCATTTCATTATAGCAAATATCACTAGTAAAATGTAAAAATACATGAGAAATATGTTTATTTAAATTTAAGGGGGCTTATCTGGGCGTTCACAATACTTTTGCGGCTGAAAAATGAGGATGTGTTGGGGATATTAATAATATGGCACTGTCTTAAAATAAATAATGTTAACTCTATGTACTGAAGCTTAAGCACAGTACTAAAACGGTCATCCCTTGTTGACACAAATTACACAACTTCAAAAACTCAGGTACACCTTACTGCATATCTTGTTCATCTATCTGAGTTTAACTGACTGAACTCTTAAGCTCTCAGGCCAAGCCTAATCCCACATTACTGACCTTGTCTACGTTGGCGCGGGTCTTGGCGGATGTTTCCACATAGCACACACCCCACTGCTCGGCTCGGGCCTTGGCCTCATCTGCGCTCACCTGCCTCCTGTCCTCCAGGTCTGATTTGTTCCCCACCAGAAGGAAGGGTACATTCTCATCCTCCTTCACCCGCAGGATCTGCTCTCTGCATGAGGAAGATGATTCACATTATTGTCTGTGCACCATTTTGATTTAACTACAGATATGCTTGCACTGACCGTTAAGTAGATATACACACACTCAAAAGATGTACAGACTCTTCTTTTAAGTTTAAACAGACATTACAAAAATTTGACAGATAGATTTTAAAAAGGGGAATTTTACTGATTTTTCAAAATATGTTAATCACTCAGATTTACAAAGTCATTCAGAATCGTTTTATATTAAATGTTCCATTTGGTCAGAATTGTTCACAGCAGTGGCAGCAGGAATCAGTATTCTGAAGAATTTAAAGATTCCAAAAGCGAAATCACTGAAGTCCCTAACAAGCTGCCTGGTGACAGACACTGTTTTATGAAAGTTTTGAGATATACTTTGCCATTCACATTTTTTTTTTTTTATCTATTAATGGCAGAGGGTGCATGCATGGCACTGTAAGGCTAAATAGTAGCACATTCTTTTGGATTTATCACTTTATTTATTATTCATAAATAGTCAGAAGAGATGTGTAGGTTCACTAGTCGTTTTGGACAGTGAAGAAAATATAGCTGCATCTCCTAATGGTTATAGGTTCTTACCACCTAAAGAAATGAGTCAGTAAGTGTCTCCACAGTGAATCATTTCACATCAAACTACTCTGAATGACTTTGTTTACCTATCAACCATGAATTATGCTGAAATTTTGAAATATCGGTGGGATTCCACTGGGTTACACTGCACTCATATATTGACACTGCTATTTCTACATATCATAATGGGTTGTGTAAACAATCCAAATCCAATCATGTAAAAAAAAAAAAAGAAAAACAGCATCCCAGTTTGTTATGCTGCTTACAGAAAATATAACAAAATATTCATTTTGATTTTATACTCGCAGAGCATCACAGATAGAAAAACGTTACTAAGAGCACTACTGGCCTTGAGTGAAGCATTCTAAAAGAAATGCTGCTCTACCTGAAGTCAGCAGTCGCAGCAAATGACTCCAGCTCTGTGATGGAGAAGACACAGAGGAACCCCTCTCCACTGCGGAAGTAGTTGTCCCGAATGGCTGCGTAGTCCTCCTGACCTGCTGTATCCAGAATGTCGATCTGAACCTCCTCTCCATCCAGGACCACCTTCTTCCTGTAGCTGTCTGCCTTTGTGGGCTCATAGTCTTCCACAAACTGAGAGCAACACGTTGAGAACTTGTCATAAAATTAGCTCCACTAATTTTACTCCTACCCCACAATACTGGTAGTAAAGCCAGTTAGCTAACCAACTGCTGGATGTGTTCAGCTCTTCCAGGAAGAGTACACTGTTCAAACGCCAGCAGGTCTGTTGCCGAGAAACATGACAAGCAAAGTTTTTGGCTATTAGTTTCTAATACTACTGTCTATAAATAACAATACAATGAGGCAGCAGAGAATTTTGGGTGAGAAGAACTGCCACTCACTAATGCCTTCCAGATTTATGAGTCACTAGAGGGCACTCCTAAACGAATGCCAAATGAATAGGTTCCTATGGAGCGTTTTTGCAAACTCATAGTTTGTAAAGTCTTAATAATTTTATATGTACAAATTCACTCAGTAGCATAAAATACTGCTACTATAAAAACAATGCTGTTATATTTTTGAGAGCTTTTGAACTCCAGTTATAGGAGTTTCTAACAGTGCCTCTTGTACGTTCACGACGCCAGTGAGCATGGACTGCCTTCCTCAGCCAATGAGCTGATCAGCTCAATCAGTGCTCGGTAACAGTAATGCTAGCGTCCTGCTGCACAAAGCATTTTTGCTGTAGAAAACAAGGTAAAGATATTGGTAAGTTTTCTTTGAATTTTATAAAAATGTAATACATTCTTCTACTTTCCTACTTTACTAAGTTACCATATAAATGGCTAGAAACATGTTTCATTAAACAATTTAGCCACTTAGCTCCATTTACCCCCACTCATTGAGGACTTGCTCACAGGCACCCTCTATATCAGTCCTCTCCTTTCCATCTCACAGTCTTTGTTGGACTAAAAGTGTCCATCATTGTTCACACAAAACTGGTTTGTGTCTCGCTATGTGAAGCAACAATTTGCATGAAGCTGAACTTGATAGCTCAGGTGATGCTTTCTCTGGTATCCTCACCTGCACCTACTACTACGGCTATTGCTAGACCATTTTGAGAATGAACAACGTTTGGGTGCTTGTTTTGGCTGGTTGGGAAGCAAATACATAGGAACCTGTCAATACCTTCAGACTGTAGAGTCTCATTCTTACAAAAGTTAGCGTACAACGATCTTTACACGCACTTGCTTCATATTTACATCTGTATTGGTAAAACTGGAGAGATAATTTGGAGAACAAAATAAATTTATGGATGAACAATAACCATCTGCCCCAACACACCAAAAATGGCTTTTCAGGATTAGCTTACGAACAGTCCGAAAAATGACCTACAGGTGGGCAACAGGTGACATAAAAGTTTATATGAGGAGGTACAAGACACAGTACAGTTTTTTCCCCATATGTAAGTTACAAAGGCATCCATTATGTTTAGTGCTAGTGCTCTTACCTCATCATACATGAACTGCAAGGTGAGAGCTGACTTGCCCACACCTCCACTGCCAACCATGATCACCTTATGTAGGGCCAGTGAGTTCTGCCCTTTTGGCTTGGCGGCTGCCATGGTAACTGTAGTTGTGGGTCAGGTTAGATAGGAAGATTGTGGGTTGTTTAGCAGAGTGTTGAGAGGGATCCGGATCCAGAAGAAGAAGAGGTCGGAAGAAATGCTCAGTGTCACTGGAGTGAAGTGGAGCAATGTGGATTCTTTATCTGGAGAAGATTATATGCTGCTCCAAAAAGTGTACCTGTAAAGAAAGGATCTCAACTTAGTCCATAAATCAAACTCGACAACAGTAATCATCCAGGAACGTTCTGCTACAGGAGAACTCTAGTATTTTTCGAACGAATCACTTTTTTCCCCACATGTGTAGCACATGGTTCACTTCCACAGATAATAATAATTTTTACACATTTCTCTGTACATAGTGAAAGAACAGAAAACCTTATCACTTGAAAAACACTGAAAATAGAAGCCCATGGGTGTGTACTGAATACAGATGTGACAGATCAAACTGAAAAACACTGAAGTATTCTTTTAACATGGAGACACTGTGCAGCTGTTAGAGAAGGTCTGAAACACTATATCAAATTTTCCATTCTCCCATCCACACTTCTGTTGT
>JAILXH010191072.1:45390-61708 GCA_023558415.1 Piaractus mesopotamicus | reverse complement strand
TGTGTGTGTGTGTGTGTGTGTGTGTGTGTGTGTGTGTGTGTGTGTGTGTGTGTCTGTGCAAACACGCCCTTCGCACTGCTTCAAAGGCAGGCAAACATGAAAGTGTCCGTGGTCAGGACGGAGTGAGAATAATACGGAAATGCACAAGCAGAGTTGGAAGGAAGGGTGAAAAGCAGGAAGAGAGTGGAATCACTGCCTCTCTCGTCCACATCTATACTGTGCTTCTGGCAGCTTCCCTCTTAAATCTCTGCTCCACATCTCCTTCCAGCTTTATAGTAATATTATTAATAATAATAGTAATAATGATATTGATAATGATGATTATGAAACAGCACATACCATAGAAGCTTAATTTATACCCATATACTGCAGGATTATTATTCACTTATAAGTCTTTACAGGAAATTATACTGATGTTTCAAAATCTCTGCTAAAATTAACCATTGTTTTTGATAATGTTGATGATGGTAAAATAGTGGTAAATCTGAAAAATATGCTTTCTTTTGGGACGATTTTGCCTCACAACACCCTGCATGAACCTCTCCATGAATGCCATGAATGGATTTAATTTTTTTTTTTTTTTCATCCCTGTGTTGTGAGTTAGATTGAAGCAAAACTGTGTCCTGTCTGGGGGGCCCTGGGGACCGGGTTGGGAAACACTGCACTAAAGAATTGTATTCAAGTAGTTTTATACTTCCTGTAACTACTGTGAAGCTAATGTTAGGTATTTATGAGTGTGAGCGTGGTCCCCAGATACTCACTGAGCATTGCATGTGTGTTTCAGGACGGAGTCTGTGGCTGAGAAGATGCTCACCAACTGGTTTGCCTTCCTCCTTCACAAGTTCCTCAAGGTAACTCTACCTGTAGTAGATCATTCAACTCTCATATGTTTCATGTGCAGAGGTTTGCAGACACCTGCTCATCAAATCAAATCAAATGTATTAATAGGTCCATTTTTCTGGGAATGTTTTTCACTAGATATTGAAACTTTACTGTGAGGATTGGATTGCATTTAGCTATAAGAGCATTATTGAGGTTAAGTAGTTATGTTTGATGAATAGTTGTGAGTCACAAACACCAATCCAGTCCATCCCAGAGCTGCCCTATCACTCCAGAGAACGCAGTTTCACTACTCCACTGCCCCATGCTCATTCTGACACTTGGCATTCTATTATAGTGTTTTTCTACGGAGCTTTGTGTGTGCCTGTGTCAGCAATGAGTGCACCTGAAAGTAGCTGAATTCACTAATTAGAAGGATTGTCTGCATATTTTTGGACCTATAATGGATGAAGCAATGACACCACACGTTATTTATGAATGTGCAGTTTTGCTTGAAATAAATTGGCTTGTCTTGATATAAAGAAATGTATTGGTTGATTATTAACACTTAGCAGATACATGCACAGTCAATGTTTCTGTATTTTCCTATTCTGCATTTAAGTCAGGCAGGGATTTTTTTTTTTTTTAAACATTAAATAATGCTGTAAGCCTTTTTCTGGTGTGGATCAATATGCATGTGTAAGTAAGATCCTGAGTGAAGCAGGCCTGGGCCTAGGAGGTTGTGTATTGCAGATGTAGTCAAATTGGCCTGGGCCTGGCTTAGTCCCTGTAGTCAGCCAGCCAGGAATACTCAAGGCCAGATGTACTAAGCCTTTCGCGCTAGGTTTTAGATACAAACATTCTGCCCAAAAAGATGTGCCTGTTATTCACAAATCTCATGAGTAAACTTAAACACACAGTTTATGCAGCATGTACATGAATAAAACACATTTCGCAATTATACATATACGTTTGAAAGAGGCTTGTGCAAAATGTAGTAAGATCACTCAAAAATGGGTGAAGATATTATTACATATTCCATTCAGTGTACTAAAATTTGGACAATCAGAGGTGGGCGATTTTATGTGGAATTGTGTCCTCCTTGTAAAAACAGGCCATAGTGTTTCAAAAGCGTATTTTTTAGGAGACTCGAGTATGATACAGGAAATAAATACTGTTTCAGCTCTGAGAACTCCTCCAGAATTTGCCTAGTGACTGCTATGGCACTGACTTTTCATGTTATTGTTTTTTGAGCCCGAGTATAATTACTCCCTCATAGAATGTTTCAGTGGGAAAGAATCTTCAAGAACCTTTTAAACCCAATCAGTAGGTCTTGAGCAGTGTGCATGATTAGCTACAGCCTTAATAAACTGAAGGTCAATTTCAGATGCACTCCGAGCGTGTACTGCAACCACATCAAGGCACATTTTGCAATTTTCTTCTCACATACATAGCTCAATATGAAGAAAACAGAGGTTATGACAGTGGGAAAGACCACTAACCTTACCATTGAGGATGTAAAAGTAGTGTACCGCTTTTGCCTCCTTGGATCTATTATTAACAGCAGCAGTGAAGGAATAGGACACAGATTGGCACTTGGCAGGAAGAAATGTCTAGGCTATGGACTATGTTTTTTATGGATATGAAAGCTGGACAATAAAAAAGCAAACATGTAAAAATGTATGCCTCACACATATAGATAACAAATAGATTCTTGACCAAATCAAGCCTCACGTCTCACCTGAAGCCCAGATAACTTAAGATAATCTTATTTTGGACATATAGGAAGAATTGATTCATTGGAAAAGACAATTATGCGTGGAACAGCTGAAAGTCAAAGAAGAGGATGGCCAACAACAAGATGGATGGAGACAGTCAAAGGAATCATTAACAAGCCATTAAGATGCCTGAAGGCCCAAACAGAAGACAGGCTATTCTAAAGAAACATACATGTGCATTTGGCCCTTGGTATACCATTATTGACCCTAGCCTGAAGTGTATTACTCTTCACATTGTGTGTACATTCAGCCTTTGTTTTTGTGCATGTCTTCGGCATCTTTGAAGTAGAGTTGAAGTCCTCTCAAATTTACGCTCATGTTTTCTCTCTTTGTCTGTCTTTCCCCTTATAGGAGTGTGCTGGGGAGCCTCTGTTTATGCTGTACTGTGCTATAAAGCAGCAGATGGAGAAAGGCCCTATAGACGCCATCACAGGAGAAGCACGCTACTCCCTCAGTGAAGACAAACTGATTCGACAGCAGATAGAGTACAAGACTCTGGTGGGTAGCCTGCTGGCACACGTGCACAGTGTATTGCTGTGGCCAGGTGTATATGTGTGTGTGTATGTACCATGAACATATGTGTTATATTCCATTGTATACGTGTGTTTGCACTGAGGCAGCCTGGCTGAGGGCTGGCGGCGCTCATTAGGCACTAATACCATGCTGAAGCTGAAATTGGTCTCCTGCAGTGAGTGTGAAATTAGATTTCTGGGGCCAGCAAATGGCCTTTTTCTCGGCCCTTCTACGAACCCAATGCTTTCTCAACCTGAACCTGAACAGGAACCATCAGAGCGCTCCGAGCACAGCTTAGTCTTCATCCATATCAACCTCATCATCCCCCTTCACTCTCTCTCTCTCCCTCTGTCCCTCTCTCCTTCTCTCAGATTTTGAACTGTGTGAATCCGGATAACGAGAACAGCCCGGAGATTGCAGTGAAAGTGCTGAACTGCGATACGATCACGCAGGTGAAGGAGAAGATACTGGATGCTGTCTACAAGAACATGCCCTACTCACAGAGACCTAGAGCAGTGGACATGGATCTGGGTGAGTACACACACAGCAGAGGTTGCAAGATGATATCGAAATCATTTCAGCATCAGGTCGATGTTTAGACATGTTGCTGATACATCATAACAATATTTGATGGCATATTTATGTACTCTGGAGGAGCAGAACATTTAGGTGATGCTGGGCTACCATGCTAAATTATCTGCATTTTATTCATTTAATTGTATTTGTAACCCTGCAAAAAAAGAAGTTATGTTCCTCTGTAATACTCATTCAGGTATATGTAGTTCCAGTTTCTACATTTTATAAATGTTCACGTGTCGACATCAGCAAATATTTACATGAAAGGTTGGATATTGGATATCGTTAGCCCACAATTCCCATATCGGAGCATCTCTACACACTAATCAGCAATCACTCTAGCTTTTTGAGAGTGAAATTTTTCTTTTTAAGGGAAACTACATTCATTTCAGTGGCAATCATCAAGATGAAGGATTTATACAGTTAAAATGTTTGCATACGTAACTAGATTTCAAGCTCAAATTTGATGAGCTTCAACGCAAAACTTCACATCGTCAGTCAATAGCACAGCTGCTCTGGCTGCCCCCTCTGAAGGGGCAGTCCTTTGTATAGCAGCACTGAAGATTCAAAAGGGACGAAGCACAAACAGTGTGTAGCCATGATATTTTAACAGTCTTTCAACCTGACTGTAAATTGAATCACAAAAGAGAGGCGGAATACGGAGTCATTTTAGAGGTACACCGATACATAACTGGGGGCCGATATCTGATATTTTTCATGTGCATATTTGCCACTGCCAATGCCAATACATTAAAAATGTATAAATTGTAGAAATGGGGACATAATAATAGTAATGCATTTAATTTATGTAGCGCATTTCTAAAACCAGAGGTGTCTTTATAATTTGAACAACAGACATATAAGAACACAAATGAACAAATGCACACACAGTTCTTCCTCAGGGAAGAAAAAAATTCCTAAAAAGAGATTTTCAGTTTGGACTATGGAAGTTAGCTCAATGCTGGCCGAAAGAAAGTTTCTCCGTTCAAAGATTTTTACTCTGCGCCAGAGAGTTAGCTCTTTGCCAGCTGAGAAAAACTTTCTCAGTCTCAAGGAGATTCTCACTCTTCGCTACAGAGTTAGCTCGTTGCCAGCCAAGAAGAAGTTTCTCAGTCTGAAGGAGATTTTCACTCGCCACAACAGAGTTAGCTTGTCACAGGTTGAGAGAAAGTTTCTTAGTCTGAGGGAAATTTTCACTCGCCGCTTTGGAAGGTAACTTGTTCCTGGTTGAGAAAAGGTTTCTTAGATTTTCACTCAATGCGGAGTTTTTGTGTTACAAGCTGAGAGAGAGATCCTTCACTCCCTTCTACATTTGTATTACTTAGAAATCTGCCATTTATTTCTCTAAAGTTACAAATGAAGTAATATTAATAAAATATAGACAATAACCCAGCGTTCCAAATTTTCTGCTCTTCCAGAGTGCAATAATTATGTCATCCAACATCAATTTGAAGTATTGTTCAAATCTAAACGTTGATGACGATTGTTTTTTTTTACCGTTATTTGCCAATACTAAAATGGTTCAGATATCATATCTAGCTGATTTAGATTGTGTTATTAGTTTAACGTGTGTTTGTTCTGTTTCTGGTGGGCGAGTTGGGTAGCTCACTAATTACACCTAAATGCAGGACTTTTTTGGGGGTCTTCAGGTCTACTGTGACTGCAACCTTATCCAATGCGCTGATGGCTATGTATTTGTGAGTCGTGTTAGTGTGTTTGTGGATATGTGCATGTATCTGACTGACCGGGGTGAAGGATGACAGACGGGCTAACCAGACTGACTCCCTGCCTCATATCTGGCACACACACTTTTCACATTCATATAGCACAAAAGCCCCCCTATCAGCGCTGCAAATCAGCCTTCCAACACCTCAGCCTGAACAGCCGCTTCCATTACGAGCTTTTTGGGTTGACTGTGCCTGGAACTGGCACCGCCAAGTGTGGATGTATGTGTGTGTGTTTTACAGCCATCATCTGTGCATCTGGCAGACCATCAAATAAAGACCATTCAACAGAGGGGAAAATGAGTGATCATTCTCTCTCTGAACCTGTCTGTTTTCCCATCAACACAGCTTTAGCATTTCATTATGCTGCACGTTTGAGTGTGTGTTGCTGAATAACTTTCTAATTCATGTATTTATTTATTTATTTTTAGAGTGGCGTCAGGGCCGAATGGCACGCGTGGTCTTGCAGGATGAAGATATCACAACCAAAATTGAGAATGACTGGAAGAGACTCAACACACTCATGCACTACCAGGTAAGGTCTTTTGACCTGCAGGTCAGTCAGTTTTGCCAAAGTAATAGTAAATAAGCAAAGCTCTATGAACCAATATCTTTGAGAGAGGGTCTGGATGAACTGTTATGCTGGAAGCCATATTCAAAAATACCACAAATAGTCAAAATCGTTATCATTTCAGCTTCAACATCCTCAGCCCTCATTATAAGTAACTTTATGTTTCCACTGATTATTTTAAGTTTCTGTATAATTAAATAATTAAGATGTAAGCAAAGTCATTCAAAGTGGTTTAATGCATGAAGTGCCATTCTATAGAAATTTACCAAGTCAGTCTTGTTCACAGTGATGGTGATAGGAACCGGACATCCGAAGTGTTTAATGCCTCTGTAAGCTATTTAATCGAAGATTACTACACAAAATGGTACATAAACACATTGCCTAATATTTTTTTTTTATTATTAATTTATTTATTTTTATTTATTCACAGTGGAGAGGTACACAGAGGACATTATAGGGCAAAATAGTACCTAAAGAATTTTTTTTTGTTTGTTTGTTTTTTTTTATTTATTAATATTAACATTACATACAAAAACTTTAAAAAAATGACTAAAGAAAACATTTTAAAAAATCACTATCATAAAGAAATCCAGATCTGTGTGTCTACAATTTACCATTAGGCATCACAACTCTCTGAATGACTTCGCTCACTATGTTTACATCACAGCAATTGAATTATACAGACACTTCAAAAAAATATCGGAATTTTTCAAACTTCTCCAAAGACTAGGGAGGCAGCAAGTATCAGAATCGGCCTATTGCTTTCAGAAAAACTTCAGCCAAGGAAACTGGCCATCAGCCAATTTGGAAAGAAATCAGAATCAGTCCACCCCTACCAAACACACATTGCTTGTTTTTTTTTTTGTGTAACCTAACTTTAGAACACATGCAAATCCCGTTAGCGATACAGACGCTCTTTAAAGCCTTGCTAAAGAAGCGGAATATGTCTGTTGACTCCTACACAAAGCACCTTCCCGGTCTCTCAGCCTGAACCACAGCCTGTTTTTCAGCTCTGACTACAGTATGCAGCCTCAGAGCTTTTTCCATCTCTGTCCCTCAGCAGCCACAGCAGCGGCTCTCTCTGACTCACATTAAATACAAGCAATTATTGGACAGGTGGGCTGAAGGGGCAGAGTGTGTGTGTGTGTGTGTGTCTGTGTGTGTCTGTGTGTGTCTGTGTGTGTGTAGAATGTTGTCTGAGTTGAGTTTTTTATCTGATGTGCATATTTAGCCGTGTCATGCTGCTCTTTACCTCCAGCCTACTGTAATCAACCCCCACTGAACACCCTACCAGATACAGCTGCTGATGATGTCATCAGAGAAATGGATAAAAGGAGCAGAGAGAGGAAAAGAGAGAGACACTCTAAATTCATTTTTCCTTTTTGACTTTGTCTTTTTGTTGGTCTGTCTTTCTATCTTTCCATCTTACTATTTCTCTCTCTCTCTCATTCTGTTTGTCTTTTTCCATCTTTCCATCTTTCTCTCTCTCTCCACTCCCCCCTTTCTCTCTTGCTCTTGCTTCACATTCTATCTTTACCTCTCTCTCTCTTTCATGTCTCCCTTTACCATCTATTGTCCCTCTCTCTGTAGGTTTCTCCTCTTGCTCTTTGTCTTACTCATCTCTTACTATCACACATTCAATCTCTCTCTTTGCCCCCTCCATCTATTTGTCTCTCTTTTGTTTTCTCACTCTCTCTCACTCACTCTCTCTCTTTACTCTCTTTCTCCTCTATATCTCTGTCGTTACTATCTTTCCATCTTTCACTTTACCCTTCTGTCTCTCTTTCTCTACTATCTGTCTCTCTCTATCTTTGCCTTCTGACTCTTTCTCTCTGTCTCTCTTGCTTGCTTTCCTCTTTACTACCTTTCAATCTCTCTCACTCTGCCCCCCCCCCTTTCACTTCTTGTCTTTCTGTCTACGGTGTTCTTGTTCTCCTCTGAGAGCGTGTGTTTCCAGCGTGCTGATGGAGAACACTGTTTGTTTGTAATGGGTCGTCTTTTTGGCTCAGCTTGCTTCATATTGCTTATCTCCCTTTATCTCACTCATTATCCATAAGAAATGCTGCGGGGAAGAGGGACACACACACCCCACAGACATGACACAACACACACACACACACACACTAAAGGATCCTTGTGTGCAGTGCTGATGACAGATCTAAGGGAGTGTGTGTATGTGTGTGGGACTGCCTAAACACTTGATAGAGCCTGAGAGGCTGCACAGAGAGATGAAGAAAAGGAAAGGCACAGTAGATGAGAGAGGAAGAAAAGAGTGTGCGGTTGGCATCGTTTTAGAGGTACGCCATCACATTCACAGCAGAGTGGCACTTGAGACTCCCTGCCAAGTTCCTGCTTATGATTTCACGAATGCAGAATACGGCTCTTATGACGTTATTAAACCTCATAGAGGTGTCTGTGTGTATGTGTGGGTGAGTGAAACATAAACAGTTAATGAGAAGCTGAACAGGGGGGAGCCAGTACCTGCTGATTCTCCAACATGGATAAGGAAGACTCAGGGGGCGAGTGAGATGGAGTCAGAATGAGAGAGGGAGGCTATAATCCTTTAAGTCTTCATGCACTCGTCCACACCAGTCCACTGCCGGTCAGCATCTGCATCCTGCACCCGCTAAGATGCAAAAGACTGCGGACGCCTTTCGATGTGTGGGCTTATTTCATGTTTACTGCATTGCATTTTGTTGCTGTCTTAATAATGCTACTCTCTTTTTTCTACTTTGTTTGGAAATGCCATTCACCCATTACCTTTTTTTAACAAACAGGGCTGGGTTTCCAGAAAGTATCATAGCAGTTTTTAGGTGATTTGTTAAATGGTAGAGCGAGCATCATAGTGAACACCTTCTCTCCCTGTTAAGCTCTTAACACTAAGGTGTTTTAGAGGAAATGAGCCCAGACCAATAAAAATGACTTTTAATACAATCTCATTACATTAACATACATTAAAGGTTAAGGGGAATTCCATCCAATTTTCCAAATTTCTGTACACTTTCATTGTTGAGATATACACAAAGTGTTTGAGTGAAATGCTGCTTTGTAGAGAACGGTGTTGTTGACTCAGATTTCTATACAGAGGTGAGTTTTTGTAGTTATGTAATAGTCTTCAGTCTTAAAAAGTGTGTTTTCCTTGGGTAATACTTTGACTACTTTGATGGCTTGCGTGTACCTGAATGGATTTTACAAAACATGTTTTAGGCCAAAAATAGCAAAACGTTTATTTAACAATGTCTCAGGTATTAGCATTTCGCAGGGTGTAGATGAGTTCAAGCAAGCCAGTTGTCATTCTTTAATAGAGTAGCTTTGCTTTCACAGGCAAGAAGACTGCAGCTCCAATCAGCAGCTTTCTACAGGGGCATGATAGTAGTGCGGTCAGTGGAGGAGAGATGTGGAGTGCCTCCCCGCTGATTACTGATTGTGATTGCAAGGGTGATTAGTCTACTAGTTCATAAAGTAAGGCTTTCATTAGCCTAGAGTTCTCCTTCCCCCAAGCCTGTTCTCTCTGTATTTCTCTCTGTCTCTCTCTCAGTTCAGTTCTGTTCAAAGGCTTTGTTCACACAGCAGGGCAAATCAAATTTGCTTCAAATCTTGGATTTGAAACCACATACAAATATGGCTTAAATCCTATTGAGAAAAGTTAGATCATGTGGGTTTTTGCCACTCTGACTGCAGAAGATCTTTCCTTTTAGCAATGAGTGATGAACTGGTACATTTGAACTCTAAACTGTTATGGTTAAATTGAGAAATACATGTAAAGTGCATCCAAACATAACCTTTAGCGTGGCATGGGAATATCATGCTGAAACACAAAGGAATCTTTCTAAAAGGAGAACTAGTGCTAGTGCTGAAAAATAAGAAAGCAAAGCTAATTATCGGATGTGTGTATGTGTGTGCATCACACAAAGAAAAACATGTATCACAAAACAGTAACTTTACAAGAGAAGGCATAAACGTTCTTTTAATGTAAGTTAATGTAAAGAGGATTCATCCCAAGTTTTCTGGAATTCTGAACTGTTAGATCATACATTTTCCCTGTGTTCAACCAACCGCATAATTTTAGTATTCTATACTGGCACCTCGGATGGTTAACCAAATACTCGAGTACCCATGCACATCCTTAAATCGTATCAGTGAATAAACTACTGTTTAACTAAAACAGTGTAAGCCAATATTTCCAGTTGTCTGTTTTCTTTTTCTGCATTATTAAGTCTGCATTATTGTGGGTCATAAAATCTTCATATTGGTCAGGGTCTTATGTGAGCAAAGCCTTATTGTTTTGTTATATACCAGTAGGCACTAATTAAATTACAATACATAAAGACATTAAGAATTTTTCAGTTAAAGTCATAAAGGAGTCTTTTTCTCTCTCATTTATTTTTTTTTTCCATCTCTCTCTTTCTAATCAGTAGAGGTGAGAGAGTTAACCTTGCACTGGCTGGGTGCTATTGTAAGCTGGCAGTGTGTCCCTAAGGGCCCGCTGTACTCTTGGGGCAGCAAATAAATTTCCAATTTCAGGGGTTTGAGTGGCACGAGAGATAGGACTGAAAAAATTAACAATTCAAATGCGTAAAGCATGAGCTAAGTTGTGCGTCCAAGTGTGTATCTGACTTTGTGAGTGTCAATGACAGTGGATCCATGCCTAGAATATCTCTCATACAATATGCCGCTCAGCTGTTGCAGAAGCAATTACAATGTGTTGTAAAACATAGAGCATGGTATGAAATTAGACATGAAGTGTTCCAACACATATTAAGCAATGAGCCTTAATTGTGTCTTTGCAAGTTCTCTCAGTGTGCCTAAAAACACAAGTGTTACAGCTGATAATACACAAAGAGAGCAGTGCGGTCATGAATATGACATAGCTCAGGACTTAACAGGCTGTGCTGTTGTGTTCTCAAGTCTTCTTTATGCTTTCCAGCCTCTGCTGCTAGGGCTGATCAATTAATCATTTTGATATTAAAATCACAATTTTCAGATTGCAAGAGCTGCAGTTTTAATTATATACATTATTCAGCATTGTCTTAATAGGTTTTAAGTGAGGAAATTTAACCTACAGGTGAGAGTACAGCAATTGGACAAACACAAACAAAAATCAGCATTTGGTTTAATTGCTGAAAAGAGCTAGAATATTCTCTTCACATTTACTTCCCAATTACGTTTAGTGTCTGGAGCTGCAAGGCTAATGTGGCTAACAAGTAACTAATGCTTAGTATCATGGAAGCTGCATATCTAAACCATCACAAGGCTGCTTAAATCATATTGAGTAGTTAAATAATCTCACTTGCTGATGTGGTTTTGGACACTGTGTAGCATACTGTTCTCTATGAAAGTGGACAAAAAGGCAGACAAAATTAAGCAGTATCCCTAATTGCACACCCACTTTTATGCAAAACACTCATATACAAATGCGCACACACAAGTATTTCTGGAGCCATAAATGAGCATGCTGGATGCTGCCACAGACTGAGTCATTTGTCTGACGGAGGCTGCTGTGCAAATATAACTACACATCATAAGTAGGTTGAAATTTTGGTCCATTGTGCTACACATGGGAGAGATTTTGGATTTATATTAGTAAAATTGTTTATTTTAAAACAATTGCTAACACTGTTTTGATGGTCCACTGTTAAAACTTGTAAATGCTCCAAATAGCTAATAAATTCAAATATCTCTTAAAGCAAACACTCTTAAGTTGTAAAACCTAATCACAGTTATATAAACAGTAACCCAGGTCTTAATCCTTTCACTATTGACAATCAATAGTGGTGACCAGCATCAGACATCTTAAGGCATACATTTAAAGGTGGAAATTCAAAAGTAATGACAATGTTTTGACAACTGTTGAAATGCTGAGACTTATACTAAATTTGCTATTACGGATTCAGAATTTCCCTGAAAAGATTTTACATGCACAATACTTAGTTATAGTTGCGTTATGTATGTTTTTTTTTTAGTTTAGAACTACTAAGAATTAAGAATTATTAAGTTAGAAGACAAAGAAAACCTGGTGTTTATGTGATGCTAGGAGTCAAGTCTAGTCGTCAAGTCTAGTCGTAAAGTCTGAGGTTTCAGGTCAGATTTTGGGGAAGTTGCTCTGATCACATTATACATCTTTACATATTAACTTCACAAACACAGGCTCAAAAATATGATGACAAATTCACAAATTCACTTAAATCCTCAGGAGGTATGTCTTTCGCCAAGTTTTGACTAAGTTATCGTGACTGAGTTATTATCAGTGCCCTTTCAATGTGCTCGCAATCATCAGGTTCATCTACACAGGGAAGCGGTCAGAAGCACAACTAGTGTTACAAATTTTTTCTTCGCACGTGGTTTGCAATTACACAACTCCACCAGAGAAGTATCCAAATCACCAAAACATACATAGTGTGGCTTTAAGGTAAAGGGAAAACATAAGATTTTTAATGCAAGTTACCACAGATCTATAGATAAGCTAATAGGTGGTCATCAAAATATCAATCAGTCAATCAAAGTGTGAACAAAAATTCCATATGTCTTTGTTATTTTCTGACAAATTTATGAATGTATTCATGCTCTGAAACTATCAAATATTTATAGTAAAACTGTGTTGGTGTGACTGAACAGCCACTGTTCAGGATAAGCTGGATGCTGGCCACAGCAGTGAGTGTTTCCTGGCTGCTTGAAGGTGGCCTTTGAGTTAAAGCCCTGCCTGCTCGGGGTGCCTTCGCTGATGGCCATCAGAGAGGGCTGGAGGATCAGGAGGGCAGGGGGATCAGAGATAGGAGAGAAAGGCCAGGCTTTTTTGTGTTTGATGGAGGCCTTATCATGCCGAATGCTGGCCCCTTATCGCTCCCACCCAACCGCTATCAGCCAGCCCGCCTGGCCCAGGATTATCCCTCAAGGGCAAATCCACCTTCACTCAATCATCTGCCATCTCCTCCCCACACACACTCGCACCCTACGCACTCCTCCTGCTGCTTTAGAAAGTGACTCACGCTAAAAATGTAAGAGAAAGAGAGTTCAGCAGAGTGTTTTGAGTTGTTGCAGTTTAGCACCAGACAAAGAAAATAGCAAAAGCAGAACTTGCGTGGCTGAGAAGAGATGTGGACATTTAGTGTTTAAATATTTAACTGAGCAAAGTATGCTAAACGCCTATTAAACCTGACGAATGGTTAGAAGAAGCAAGGCTCAGTGGTTTCAGAAAAAAACATATCGGGGCTTTTATTTGAAGCGAGAATCTTGTTTTGCGCCTCTTTCAAAGATCCAAATCGGCACCTGGCAGGTCACCTCTTATTGACACTGCCGCATTGTCCGTTTCCTCTGTGTGTTTTCAACCAAAGAACTATTGATTTTTGCAGCAAAGCAGTCTGTAAAACGAATGAAGCAAGAAGTTAATGTCACCAGATGACTAGTCGATCGTTCCAGCATTTGCGGTTTAATAGCCGGGTTTGACCGTTTAAAGGGCTGACGCTTCGAAATGTCACCATTTGAAAGTTTGGGTTGGTTTTTTTTTGTCTTTTTGCCGCTTTTAAATTTAAGCTTTTAATATCTCTAGTAGAGAGAGAACGAGAGAGAAAAACAACAGTGAAAGGTGTTGGTAATGGGGCCTTTCCAGGTGTCAAGGGTGGAAGTCAGAGAAACTTGAAATAAAGAAAATGGGAGGACAGTGAGCGAGGGAGGGAGGGGGAGGGAAGAAGAAAGAAAGAAGTTAGCAGAGTTAGCGTCTTGAGAGGCAGCATGATGAGCGGAGTGTCATCTTTGACATGATTTCCTCCACTGCTTCAAGTGCTTTCTCCAGCCAGGCCATTAGCCCTATCCGCCACAGAAGTGGGCCTTGGGCTGGACGCTCACTAATAGTCCTGGGTGAGGAGGTGGAGGAAAGAAGGGGAGCGAGGGAAGGAGGAGGATAGAGGGGGCCTCATTGTTAGCCCAGAGAGTGGAGGAGTGTGGTAGATCTACCAGCAGCCTTCAGGAGCTCTGTCAGAAGCTAGTGAGGATAAGAGATTATGGACTCTATTATAGAGATGAGAGAGGGTTCTTTTTTTCCATCCATAAAAGGGACTTTTCTGCAGCTCGCTGTGAACAATGGAGAGTCTGAAGACTGTTCAACCTCGTTCTTCCTTCTCTCACAGTCTCCTGCCTTTCTGGTTTCTAATGAGCCACATCCATAGATAATACATATAAACCACTGAAATCGTGTCACAGATCCAGAGGTCAGTTAGAGCCCTACATAGCAATGTCAGGCTACTTGGCTGGTAAACTGGTAATTGCTCTCTCCATGAATCATAAAATCGGTGTTTGTCTGTGGCAGTTTGTGTATGGATGTATTTTTAGAAATGTAGAAATGGCCATGGGGTGCCATGTTTTCCTGTAATAATCTC
This sequence comes from Piaractus mesopotamicus, assembly GCA_023558415.1. Taxonomy (NCBI): domain Eukaryota; kingdom Metazoa; phylum Chordata; class Actinopteri; order Characiformes; family Serrasalmidae; genus Piaractus; species Piaractus mesopotamicus. The sequence goes on along the minus strand of JAILXH010191072.1, from coordinate 47,355 downwards.
CCATTTAAAAACTTTAAATTAAAGAGTTTAATGTCATTGCTTTAAAAGTCAAGAGTAACTGCAACTTGCGTATGTATTTTCTAGCACAAGGATCATCAATTAAAGTCCTGGAGAGTCCAGCACAGTTTGGTGATTTCCCTGTTCTAACATGCCAAGTAAATCTAGTAATTAACAAATTACAAGTTGAATCAGGTGTGTTTGAGCAGGGAAACAGCAAAACTGTGCTGGACTCTGGCCTTCCAGGTCCAGAATTGATGGCCCCTCTTGAAGAATCATTAGCAAATGTAGCTGTCAAGCTAAGCCGTGGTTCTCAACCCTAGCCCTGTTGTACCTCTTTCTTGCGTGTTTTCTTGTTTTCCCTGCTGTAACAGACCTGATCCAGTTAATCAGCTAATTAACAAGCCCCTCCTGAGTTGAAGAGGAAGTGTGCAGGGCAAGGGTCCTCCAGAAACCAGTGATCTAAAGAGTTGTTCATCTAAATAAAATGCTTTTGGTCTTTTTTTAAGAAATGGGCTCCACTCTTTGAAATGGAATCACCTTGTCTTTACTAGCACTCATTATAAACACACAACCCATAATTAGCCACTTGTCACTAGAAATAGCATAGAGAGTTTTCTAGGTTTCTGAAGAGGAAAGACCTCATTGATATAAGTGCTCTGAGTGGGTGGACAGCTGAGAGGAAATGAAAGGAGGAATCATGCACCGCCATGCACTGCTCTGCTTTTCATGTCTAATATAACTACTTTATTTACTATATTTTATACTATAACTTTATTTACACTTTATTTATTGTCAGTGCAATGCTGAGGAATGACCAGAGTTTGTCATACAGATCCAGACAATGAGACAGACTGCAGCAGAAAAAAACCTTGCTAGTTCGGGTTGTACATTCTCAGTCTTTGGCTTTGTCCTCTATAACTCCTTAAAATCTTTCCCCAGAGTAGTCGAGCTGCATTCATGTCAATGTTGAGCAAAGAAAAATGTATGTTTTCTATCACTATATGGATGAAACATGGTGCTGCCTTTATTGTTAGATGCACTGTGATATGTTCTGAGTGACACGGTTAAGGAAAATTCTACCAATTTCAAAATAATTTCTGCATGATTCAGTTGTTGAGATGTAACCATCATCACTCAGAGTGGTTTGATGAGAAAGGTTCATTGTAGAGAAACTTACTGACTGTTTTCTTTACAGGGGTGCTGATAGGAACCAGGGGTCATGATGTTTACAACACAAATTTTATTTTATTTACTGTCCAAATCCACCAGTGAACCTACACTTGAGTTTTTATGTAATGTTGATAATGGTAAAATATATTTTTTTTAAAAATTGATGAGTTCAGATTAATACGAATTTGTTATTGATTTATCCTATCACAGTATAAGGCAACTGAAATGCAAGGTTTATTCCTGTTTGCTTGCTCAAAATGGTAGTTTGTGATACCAAACCTATGATTTTTGGGTTTGTTAGATCATTTTCTTTACACATCAAAATAACCATGTTTAGAAACCATGTTAGAAGAAGACAAGACCAGTATACATTTTTTTTTTTTTTTTACTTTATAAAAATTTTTAGGGTTAAAGAATAAGGCTTGTATTCAAAGTATGGTGTGGTCTTTAGTGAGGCTAAAAACTGCCTGATTGCTACCTGCCTGATACCTATTCTTCAGATGTGACTCCAAGAGAGTTATGTAGAACAAAAAAGGCCCAAATGCAGAGCTTAACCTCTGGACTATACAAAGCTCCTATTTCCTTGTCCTTATCTCCTCCCATGTCTTTCCTCCAGCTTTCTACCCCTCAATCAATATATGCGTCCGTCCCCTCAGTCTCAGAGTCTGTTGTCTACACTTCTATCGGTGCCCTTTCTCTTTTTTCTGGCTTGTATTGCTTTCTTTCCATTGCTATTATCTTCGTTTCTTTGTTTACAGTTATTTGTTTCTTGCCTCCTTACCTTATTCACCATTT
>JAILXH010191072.1:21013-43652 GCA_023558415.1 Piaractus mesopotamicus | reverse complement strand
GAGAGAGAGAGAGAGAGAGAGAGAGAGAGAGAGAGAGAGAGAGAGAGAGAGAGAGAGGTGTTAGCATTTTCCAAAAAGCCTAGTAATGCTGATTCCTCAGCTGACTTTGGACGCTAGCCGTGATGGGCACATATACACATTAGCGCCCTCCCTTAGCGCAGCTCTGAGGGAGTGCCACAGGGCTCCCCATCTGGTCTTCTCTCGTTTTCCAACATGGAGCTGCAGGCCATTCTCTGATTGCTAATTATGCGCTGCAAATGATACTTCGCACAGGCAAAAGCCGCAAACGATGCACAGCCAAATACCGCAGCTCCGATTGGCTAGAGCCCGGCACGCATTGTCACTTAGCAACACTGCCAGCTTCATGCGAATATGTCACCCACCTTCAACTGGCTGGATCAGTGTGAAATGTGTCCTACCATGCAGCCACATTAAAGACCTGAGTTAATCAAAGCCCTGGAATGAATTTCTCACTTAGGTGCAGTTTAACAAACATAATTATCTTCCCTTATCATTTACAAACAGACTGACATTTAAAATGCAGGTAACAAAAGGGAAAATTTCAAAAGGGGAGAAATTCAGACAGATTAGAAACTCAATCAGCACCTGTTAAACGATATTTCACGCCAGAAACCCTGACGCTTTTTGAAAACCAGCCATTATTTGTGAGCCTCACACTTCATTTAGCTCCTCACATCACTCCATTACATCCCCTGCAACCTTTTAAGCATTAGTAGTTAAGAGTTTTCATGGTTGCAAGGGGGCACTTCAACTTGTTTTATTACAAAGGGCTTGTTGAATATTTTAGGAAAGTCATAAAATATCCATGTGGAGGCAAAGCGGAGCGCTGTCTCTTTTTTTTAATTTTACGGTGTGTGTGTGTGTGTGTGTGCATGGTGTACAGAGAGCAGGTCTCTCAGCCCTGGTGCCCATCAATCATAGCATGGCACGGTGGGCACAGCTGCGACGAGGCACCTGCTGATTGATTCATATCAATTTAATGCTCAACACTTAGCATTTTGCCTCACTTTAGCATGCCAGCACCCCCAGCCCAAAATAGCACATTCCTCACAAGACCCTGACTGGTGGTGGAGTGAGGGAAGGCACATTTAGAGCCAAGTAGGAGCGAAGATACACTATCTGTATGGAGTTGGACAGCTTTCGCTCTTAATTATTTGCACAAACACACTAGGGCAGCAGATTACGGACAAGATGCTAGTATTGCAGCTCAGAGATCCTAGACCCCTACTAAAACTTAATCCCTACTAAAACCCTACTAGACCCCTACTTGTTTGGTTTGATAGCCCCGCTAGAAAAAAAAAAAAACAGCATAGGCCAGCATAGCTGGTCCATCACCAAAACCAGCATATATTGTATTTTGGGGCACTGGTGTGCTTGACTAGCATAAACAAGCTTAGACCATCAGACTGAAGGCTTTACTATAAGGCTTATTATTTGAAGCCGCATCAAACTTGGCACTGCTGCAAGCTGCAGGAGAATAGCACTGTAGTAATGACTGTGTGTCATGTATGTGAAGTAGGAAACAAAAAGTTTTACTCATTTACTGCATTAAGGTTGTCTGTCATAAGTCTGAGTCAAGAGATAGTCAGCCTTTGTCACAAGTCCCTAGCTCTGCTCATAGCACACACAGTGTAAATAAACATTGTGATTAGGGCATTTACTTATTGTAGCCTTCTGCGATATCAGCATTGCAAAGGCCAATATCACAATAATGATTAACAAATGAAATATGCAATCCAATAAGGACAGGTGTACAAACACACTTTAGCAGTAACTCTGTTGCTCAGAAGTGGGAAAGAGGCTGGACTTTGCAGTAGCTTGAGATTTCGAAGTACAGTCCTACTTTGCACATTCAGACGCATATGCACTTTCCCTCATTGCCAAATCCATTTCCTTTTAGCTCTGTCCTGTGGCTGCAATCCACTCAGAATTTCACTAAAACCTCAATGTCACCGAGGCCAATTGCCTTGCTTTGTTGTCTCGTGCACTCTTTGAAGCCAAGTGAAGAATGCAAGCACAAAAGCGAGATAGAAGCGAGAGCGAGCGAGCAAGCAGGAAATGTAGAGACTGATCTGTTCTCCCCAGAGAGCTTTCTGCCATGAGGTAAAAAGACATAATTCTAATTGCTAGCAGTGTGACGGAGTCTGATGGCTTAACAGAAGAAGATGAGGAGCGCTTAACTTATTAGAAATCTTTAGATGCATTGATTAGATGGAGCGACATGTGCTCTTAAAGCATGTTAGAAGCCCAATACATCAGGAAGAGCCAATTATAAAAGCTTTAATGATCAGAGTGGGGAGAGAAACAGCTCATTGCAATCAGCCTGAGACCAATCCTCTAGAGAGAGAAGGAAAAACAGAAAGAGGAAGAAGGCAAGGGGAGAACAAGAAGACCAGTCACTGGTGTATTTAATGAAAAAAACAAGAGAGGTGAATCGCTCCTTTTTTCCGTTTGGTGTAATATGTCATTCACACGGAAAGGTGTCTATCTCTGTCCCTTTCCCTCACAGCTATATCTCTGCAGCTCTTCACTTATATGACAGCAGGAGGCTTTGGTCATGGAATGAATTGTAATTAACTGAAAGGGGAAAAGATTAAAATTGGGTGAAACTCAAGCGTAAATGTGCATCTTGTAATTTTACCATGTGGTAATGTCATTTTTAGCAGTGTCTGCTGAACAGGTTGAGCTTAACTTTCTCTACTGTGCAAAAATTCCTTCCACCTCAAACTCTTACATTTGTTCTTTTCACAAACGGTGCTTTTCAGTTGGTTGTATCGGTGTTGTAAGTCATTGAAGGCTATTTTCACACCATTATACGTCCACTTGAAACTAAAGTGGCTACTGTTACCCGATCTGTGTACCCTACTTGCTTTGCACTATGCATGTGCACCATTGTCACACGTGCACGGAAAACATTACTTTTACCATGACCAGCTGGCACGAGCCGATCTGTACCTCACATGTACAAGCATTTTATAGCAATTAAAAATTGTAATTAACCCTAAAGAAAACAACCATATTCTTCAGTAGTAATTACGTGTGCATTTTACACTCCTCCCTGTTCGATTGGTGTGTCCTACATGTTTATCAGTGAGAACACAGAGCTTTAAGGCCTGCTGATTTCTGTGAGCTGTTTTGCTTAAAGAGATCTATAAGATAGCATTCTTACTTACTATGTAATGCGTACTACTTAGGTCATCATATAATGGCTTCTACACACAAACAGTACATTGTTTGTCTAAATGAGAGCCATTTATATTCAGTCAAAGCTACACATCCCATCTACCATTTAGTGCACTATTTGAGTGTAAAACCCATAAATTCTAATGCTCTAACCTGAATGTTTTCACCCATAGAAAGAAAATGAATACTAAGTAATGTCAAGCTACGAAAGAGAATGAAACTGCTTAAATAGTGATTTCAGCATTAAATATTAACAAGCATTATATATTTTTTTTAAAAAGGACTTTAGGGTGTGCCCTGGCAACCTGTCCAGGGTGTATCCTGCCTTCTGTCCAATGACAGCTGGGATAGGCTCCAGCACCCTACCACGACCCAGAAGGATAAGCAGTTTAGATGATGTGTGTGTGTGTGTGTGTGTGTGTGTGTGTGTGTTTATGTGTGTGACTTTAGGGTGTGATTACTCCTTAATCATCAAAGTGGTCGATACTACAATGAAAAAACAATATCTTGGCCAGGGCTATTGTACAGAGTGTATGTAAGAATGCTTATGTTTGTTTGTTTTTGCATAAACTGCGATGTCTCTCTTCAGACTCAACGTTCCGTTATACTGGAAGTCCAGACAGTCTGCGGTCACGAGCCCCCATGATCACTCCTGACCTGGAGAGTGGGGTGAAGGTGTGGCACTTGGTCAAGAACCATGAACACGGAGACCAAAAGGAGGGCGACCGAGGCAGCAAGATGGTGTCCGAGATCTACCTCACCCGCCTGCTAGCTACTAAGGTAACACTTAGCCCTGTGCTCGACTGTAGAAGTTCCCTTCACTCTCAGTCAGGTATCTTTGTGCTGCATATGATTATAGACATTAGGCCATTTCAGCTCAGCTTATGTGATCTATCTAAATATTTACTCAGCTGCTTTAAGTTTTTTTTAAATGTATATGTGCTAGCATTTTCCTACTTCTTATTTCTTTCATGTAGAGTATTCGATAAGTTTCTGTGTGTGTATGTACGCTAAGACACTTTCGTTACTAACCTAGGGTACACTGCAGAAGTTTGTCGACGATCTGTTCGAGACTCTGTTCAGCACGGTCCACAGAGGCAGTGCTTTGCCCTTAGCCATCAAATACATGTTTGATTTCCTGGATGAACAGGCTGATAAGCATGGCATCCACGACATGGATGTGCGCCACACATGGAAAAGCAACTGGTAAGGCTAAAGCGTGGTGATCCTAAATAAATATATGATTAAAATTATGCTTAATTTGCATCTTGAGGATAATGTCACTGTCAGTAAAAAAAAACAATTTTATATTTGAAAATGCTGCCTTTTATAATGTTCCAGAATTACTTTGGAAAAAAATTTGTTTTATTCAATGTTAGGAACACTTTTCCTTCTGTAAATTTACCATTTTGAAGATATAAGGTTTTGTTGCGACTGTATGCTTGAAAGAAGAACGCTTCATGCATGCGGAGCAGTGTCATCATCATTTTGTCTTTCTTTTTCAGCCTTCCATTGCGATTTTGGGTGAACGTAATCAAGAATCCTCAATTTGTGTTTGACATCCACAAGAGCAGCATTACTGATGCCTGCTTGTCTGTCGTGGCCCAGACATTCATGGACTCATGTTCCACTTCAGAACATAGGCTGGGAAAAGATTCACCCTCCAACAAGCTGCTATATGCTAAAGACATCCCTAACTACAAAAACTGGGTAGAGAGGTGAGATGCACAGTGCGGCTTCTTGTTACCTTCTTTTGTTGTAGTAAAGATTATTCCAGAACTTTTGTATGTAGCTGTTTATGGCTCCACAGAGACAATTTAGATAAGAGCCAAAAAACGAAACTCGTAGTGATGTTACATCTGCAATAAATAGTAAGAATATTGAAGGAGAATTCAGGCCTAAAGCTAGCATTTAGTGTGTTATTTGTCATGTAACATGATATTCTGTAGCACAGTGTTGTATCTGTCAGATTTGGTATCCTTTTTCTGTTTCGTCCATCATTGTTGTCTCAATACAGTGCCCAGCATTATAATTATGCAAGTATGCCATACAACCATTGGGAATCCCCCTCACTGCTAGCATAGCCTCTGATGCAGAGGCTGATGAATACAAATGTGATATTCCTGCCATTAGCTATTTGACCTGCAAGTTGGTGGGGAGGGATGTTAGCAACATCAAACTTTCACTTTACAATTTAACATAGATTTTCTGTATTTACTAAATATCTGCTCTCTGTGCTGAACAGTATCGCCCTCTGACTGTGTCTGCAGGTACTACGCTGACATTAGCAGGCTGCCGGCCATCAGTGACCAGGACATGAACGCGTACCTGGCCGAGCAGGCACGGCTCCACTCCAATGAGTTCAACATGCTGAGTGCTCTGAATGAGATCTACTCTTACGTCAGCAAGTACAGCGAAGAAGTGAGTTGCTGCAAACACACACACACGCACACAATGCGTGCATCCACACATACAGAGAGAGCAAGAGAGTAAGGAGAGAGGATGAATAGGGCTCTGATGAGGAAGATTACACACAGCCGGATCACTGCCTGGCTCTCTTACACAAAGTGCAGCAGAGTGGGCCCCACGATGGAGATGTTCCAGTCATAATGGCAGCTCCACTCTGGGGACCCATTAGCCTGACCTTTACATTACGCTGCATTGAAAGGAGCCCTGAGAGCCCAGAGATGCCACTTTGCCAACATGGTGTCTATTTCTCTATTTCTCTCGCTCTATCTCTCTTTCTGTCTCTCTTTCACTCATGCACATGTGTCTTTTTTCTCTTACTGTTGGCTAGTCCACTACACAAAAAAGACACTGACTTCATGAGAAGTAAGTGAAAAGGCTAAAAATAAAGTTTGGATGGAATTTATTACTACTGATTCTGTTTGGGAGAATTGCTTTTAGTTTTTCAAAGAAATCCTCAGGGATATTTTTCCACACCTCTAAAGTTCAGTCTTAGAAGTTGTTTCAGTTTTTGATGCTCACGATCCAAGCAATCCCGAAAAGATTATTGTGTAGCCAGTTCATTGTTCTGAGAACACCAGCAGCAGTTTTTTTTGTTTGATATGAAAGGTTTTTTTGTACCAGCTTCTGGGCAGCTTCTGCAAATCCTGTCAGACCCATAGCGTTGAGTTTTCTACTCATAGTGGAAGGATGGACAGAAACAGCTGTGGATTTTTTCAGATCTGAAGCAAGAGTGGAGCTTGATTTTCTCCTCTGTCTCAAAGATGAAAGCTTTACTTATACTGTTTATCTGATGGTGACAGTTTTGATGGTCTACCAGGTCATTTGTTTAGAGTCCTATTCTCTCTACATCTTTGTCATTCTTTTGAACTTGAGATTTAAAATTTTTTTCTGATTTTTCAACAGTTTGTTTATTTATGTATAGATCTAAAACTACATTAAAAGAATAATACAGCATTAGAAATCTCTGTCTCATGTCACTTCTCTGTCATATCTGTGGCATACAGTTGATTACCATAGACTATAATTTTGTCGTGTTGCCTATACTTAGTAAAAAGGCCAAAATCTTAATAAATCAAAACACATTTATGTTAGGAGCCAGTGGGCAAGTGCTGAAGCATCTGCACATTTTCTGCCAACAGGTTTTAAGAACAAGTGCAATTAGGGCCATAATTACATAGAAGATAATTATATAGAAGACCACCAGCTTTATGCAGCTGTACCAGCCTATAGTACTGAAGACCACTTAGATTGAATATATATGTGAACGGGAAAAGGTAACAAGCCCTTCATGTAGCTCAAAATGCTAGTTTTTTTTAGGCTTAGCCGGTGATGCAGAACATCTCTGGCTCCACTGGAATAAAAAAGCGCGTTTCTCTGGTCCCAGCCCTGAGGGACCCCTGCACTGCACAGCTTAGCAGCTTCCCTGCCCTAACGCACCTGATTCAAGTGATCAGCCAGCCATCAAGTCCCTTCATGAGTTAAATCAGGTGTGCTGGAGCAGGGAGAACACAGAAGAGTGCAGTGCAGGAGCCCAACCAGCCTGGAGCTGTGAACACAGACATAAAAGATTCATTGCTTCTGCTGTGTGTTTAATACACTGCTCACTGGGCGGAACACTCCGAGAGGTATCAGACAGCTGCAGAATCCTTGACACTCACACACATTGACCTTAGAGTGGTCTCGCACTACTGTAGACTGGCCACTAGGCCTGGCGATACAGCAAAACTCTTAGTGTCTTGTATTTTTCCATGTCATTGGAAATGGATAATTATCGATAATAATTGCAGTACTTGTAGAAGTCAGAGGGCACCTTTTACTTTATTTAATTATCCTGTCAAAATGGCCATTAAGTACAACCATCAGGAAGATGGTTGATTTCAACGAAATCTGCAGCAATATTTTTCTTGTAAACAGTTCAGTCGTAGAAGTTGGTTGTGTTTTCTGCTTCTCATGATTCAGGTACCCCCAATTACAATTTTAGTCTCATCAGTCCATTAACATTACTCTCCCAGATTGCCAGTTTTGGTGTTCTAGTGCAAATTTTCTCATTTTTTGTTTGAAAAATTATTTTTCTCAATAATGCCTTTTTGACAGCTTAAAGTTCTGAATGAAGGTTTGAGCATGATTTTGTCTCTTAATGATGATGACAGTTGTTTAACATGATGTTTGTTAGGAGTCCTTCTCTAGGTCTCCCTCTAGGCCTCACTCTAGTGCAAGTTAATAATGAGAAAAGCTGCCTCCACACGACATGGGTCCATGTTAGCCCAGTGTAGCAGTCAAACGTCCCCCAATTTAAAGGCTTCTGGTAAGAGCAGCCTCAGTATGAGTTCCGTCTTGGCTCAGTGAAAGTTCTTGTGATAAGTCAGTTTCCTATTATTCCTCCTCTTTGATATGCAAATGAGCAATGGGCCCCAGTCGCGATGTCACTTCCCCCGGTGTTACTCTGACACAGCCTGTAGAGAGAGAGGAGACCCTGTCAAAGCCCCCCACCCCCTTTCCCTCCTGCCGTGCCTCCATATACTCAACTCCACTAGGGACAGAATGGACAGATGAAACAGACAAATGGCACCGTGGGAGTTTCTCTTGATCTCTTGGCAAGACAGAGACGATGACATTTCTCCCTTAATGTTATATTAATGCCGTAAAGTCTCGGTTCATCCAGCAGTGGCCAGTGGCTACCATGTGTCAGCATTTCCATCACTGCCATGCATTTAATATGATAACTCTGCTGTGTTTAAAGACATTGTGCTCTCCTCCTGGTAGCATGTGATACTGGCCTATTCACATTATGTAACCTATGAATTCCAGCATACAACCCTTTAGCAATTTTAAATAACGAGAACTTCCTCCTCCAATAATCCTTAACACCAAATCAAGGGCTCAACCAACACTGAAGTTATGGTGAAAATTCTGCAGTCTGTGGTTTGCTGTCATTTTGTTTAAATGTAATTATGTACATTTCCATTTACAAACTGTATCGACAAGTTAGATCACTTTTGACCTTTTCTGCTTGTTTAGAAAGGGCAAAAACAATGGCATCAATAGCCATCTCTCTTAATTTTTTTAAAAATATTAAATAAAAATGGGCTGATGGAAATGGGAAGTACTAAATGAAATCATCAAATTCACAAAGTTTTTTTTTAACAAATTTTAGTGTACAATTTATATTATGTATTTAACTTACTTTAAACTGGGGATATTTAACATAAATGATAAAATGTGCTATAACATTTTTGCACAGCCCACATAACAAATAAAATGTGCAAACATAATTTGAACGGGGTGCCCACACTTTTTCATACAGCCTTTACAAGCCATTGTACAAAACATCTCTTTTCTCTGCAGACTCGGTCCATATTTCTCAAAAGTAATTTTACAGAAATGATACAGAGTGATATTTCCTTGTGCAGAGCTAACTGGAACGCAGAGAAGAGTGTTGTCTTGGATTTAATTCAATAGCTTGAGTATAAACCTGGCTAATGTAAAAGATGTTTATTTTTTGTGTCAGACAAGACTGTACACACAACAATAACTTTTCAACAGACACTACAAAAGTTCTGAAACTTTGAACAAGTTCCCCATGCTTCATTGACCTACAACTGAGAAATACATTTTTATAAAATTACATTGTGCTATTGCCAGCAATAACTATGACTGTTAGAGGTTTAAAAAAGGCTAAACGTTTGAAAAATTCACCCAGTTTGCCTTGTATAACCCAGAGGCAGTGCTTTGGCAGTCTGCTGTCTGGAGTGATAGTTGATATCTGTCCTCAAATCGGTGATTAAGTGCTGTCTCGTCATAATCAGATCTCCAGTGTCTGTCTGAGATGAGCTGAGATGGGACACGGGCTGGATATTAATGAGCGTCTGATTTGTGTCCCCAGATCACGGCGGCGCTGGAGCAGGACGAGCAGGCCAAGAAGCAGAGGCTGGCCTATAAGGTGGACCAGCTCATCGGCTCCATGTCCCTGGAGAGCTGAGAGCAGCCAGGCCAGACGGAGCAAAGGAACACAGACCCAAACACAGACGCGAAACCTTTACCCAAAGCCTTGTCCTCACACTCAAATGGAAAAAGGGGGCACAGCTGGCTTTGGGGGCCTTTCGCCAGCGATAGCTTGGTTATTTTTGTTTTCTTGAAGTCAAAAGGTTACCTCGGCAAGACCACTGGAAAAGACAGTAAGCTGCAAGATCATCTACTTTTGCCTTCCACCCTGCGAGAGGAATGAAAGTAGATATTTTAAGTTGCTAAAAAAAAAGAATATATGCTGGCCCCAGCGGCTTTCTGAGGCAACCTACGTTTTTTATGTTTTTTTTTTTTTGTCTCTTTTTTTTTTTATGTGCTTGGCTTTGGAAAGAGCTTGGGAGATCTTGAGGAAACTACAACTACAGCTGCTTCTCCTAATCAACTTTGCTGGTGGTGTGTAAAAAAGAATGGAAGAGAGAGCCAGATGTGCAAATGCCTCAATTTAAATCCAGCTGATGGCTTTTACTTCTAAATTTTTATTTTTATACGCAAGTCATGTTCCTTTAATTCCCTTCTGTTGCAGTGTGCCTCCGAAATGTTAATGCCGTAGAGACATTTGTAGTTCTCCTCGCTGGCTAATGTGATGATGACTAGACATTTCCACATTTTGTCTTTCCAAAAACAGAGGCTGTAACCCACCCCTGTGCATGAACCTTTATCATACAAAGGAAATAAACTCGGAGAAACTCTTCAGGATCATGCGAGATCTTTTGAAGAATCGTCTGTATTTTTAGAGCGCTAACTGACCTCTTAACGACGAGGAGTCAAAGTATGTCCAGCATGTGTCCCATGATTGCCAGGACTGCAGTGTGGAAAACGCTGTCAGACCAGCCTCATAGACTTCTCCTCTTGCAGTCTCTGTCTTTGTCCTGTTTTCTACATGTAAGCGTTTGTGAATGTACAAAACTGTTCCACTATTGTGTCCTTTGATTTATTTGTTTTGGAAAAAGGGATCAGTTGAACTGATCTCAGCCACAAGAGGGCATGTAATGCTCTCTAATGCTCTGAAGTCCCTCAAACTCCCATCCTTATCCTTGATTATCTTGCCAAGATGTGCTGGAAAAACTGATTTCAATGCTCTTTACTTACATGGTTTTTAGTGATTGGACAGCAGCAATGAGATTGCCCTTTTGCTCAGCTAGTAAAGTAACTGGAGTAACTGATTCAGGATCAGTGCTACATACCAGGCAGTATTACTTCTTCCGTATGGTCCAATGTTGTGTGTATTTTGCATGCATTATAAAGTACCTCATAAAGGAAAAGATAATGTCTTCATTCCCATCCGCTCATATTTTCAAGTGCCAAGGGATCGTGCGAGCGGTGCATGTTGCTGGCCGAGGACCACCGCTAAACTTACATCTACACACTACCACCCTAAAAAGTGGGCGCATCCTGATTAAGTGCCAAAAGTTCAGTCAAAATGATTCATGGACATGTCTGAAACGGTTATTGCTTTATTAAGGGAACCAACAACCTTCAAACTTGAACAGTGAGGATGCAGGGTGGCACTGACGGGGTGAAGAGAGCCAGAAAAGACAGAAAGTAGCTGAAACTGCTGCTTTGCTACTTTCTTCCTGCAGTCAAGAACCGGTACGAGAAGATGGCAAGATGTAATTTGTATAATACTTTTGGTGACTGGAGTCGTGATAGCTTGGCTGCATGTATTTATTTTATTTTTTTTCCCTTCTCCGACATGAAATATGTCAACAGCAAGCATGAACAGCTTTCATTTTTAATGCATGGTGTCAGGTGGGGCTGTTTTTGATGATCATCCTAACCGCAGTAGACAAGGTCATTAAAGGTTGCCAGCAGTGGGAGTTCACAGTGCACTGCTTTGGAAGTCTTCTCACATACTGCAAAAACTAATGTGGCCTGGAGACTGACCATTTTTTTTGGCATCACCGTATAGTCATGTACTATAAAATACAGAATTCGGTATCAACCGTGTATAGAATGAGATTATTTCTTTAGATAACTAAAACCAGACTCTGCTTCACAGCTGAAATGATGAGCTATTGATCTGAGAAACACCTCGTAACCAGACTTTTCTAGTTTGTCTTGTTCTTTGTTCTTCATCGTTCTTTGCTCCTTGCTTCGGCAAATTGACTCCGTCTGAGACAGATGAAGATACAGGGGAGACTGATAAAATAAAGAGAGGATGAAATGAATGGGAAAGAAAGGTGAAGAAAGAGTGGCTGCTTTATTGCTCGGCTATCTTTTATCGAGTGTTTGAGGAGCGTAGAAATGAGAGAGAAAGAGTGAGAGAGAAGGAAGGAAAGAGAGAGAGAGAGAGAGAGGCCCCCTTAGTTTCAGTTTCCTGCTCAAGCTTTGAAGCTTCACTTTGATCTCTGCTAGTCATGTGCACACTGAGATCAGGAGATTAAAAAAAAATGAATGCACATCAGAAATAGGAAAGAGAAAGGGATTATAAAAAGAGTGACATGATTGACATGGAATTAATGTGTCTAGCCAGAGAGCATTAGTTAGGCAAGCACTGCGGGAATTCTCACTGTGTATACATACATATATATAGTCATCAGAAAAGCACTAGCACATGAATTTTATCATGTGGAGAACTCCCTCGCGCACAAAAGTCATGCCATATTCTAGTGACATCAGGAAATACTGAAAAGCATCCTGTTTCAGGCTATTTGTAGTCTTCCTGTTTTTTTTCTTCCAAAGACAAGCCCATTTCAGCTCTAGACGTCTTAAGCTGATCCATCCATTAACTCTTGTCTTTTTCCTTCAAATGTAATGGTAACTTTGATGCAGCACAGTTAATATAGGATATAGAGAGTACAGCTCTGAGGTTTGATACGCTGAACAGACACATTTTAAAGTGCCACATTTTGAAAATGCTCTTTAAACTGAGTGCAGTAATTTTAAAGAAACACAGATTACATAGCGTGCTGCACTACATACAGTTCAAATCCTGGACTACATCAGCAAGATTCAAAATTTCCATATCTCTTCACTATAGGCTGAAATCCTCTAAACTGGGCCCTGTCTAAATTGTTGGTCAATGTACTGACCAAGTGACCAATTGTGACATAATTTATCAAGATAGCAATATCATATTGTCATATCGCCCCTAGCTGACACCATGGTCTAGTCTGAAACCAAGGCAGAGACCAAGGCCACCTGTGCTGAGATTAAGAAAAATTGTGAACATGATTCCATGGACTTGTCCAGCCCTAAACTATTGACCGAAAGACAATTTGACATAGACATTATAACCTCTATAAATATGAAATATATTGCAGATGTCTTGCAGTATACTGTACCTTGCCATTTTGCATTGTAACTTGCTGTTTCCAAGAAGATGCACCTCCCTCCCCTCAGTCATTCTGCAGAGCAGAATAAAAACTCAAAGTACGAGGCAGCTGTTTAAAACAAAGTGATTTGCAGTGATATTAATATTAGTGCTACCCTGTTCTACATTTGGCACAAACATCCAGTTTTGTGCGTTTTTTAGCTCACGTCTTGCTGTTGGTGGTTGAGTAGCATGCAACAGAATTATACTCATGTACTCTTCATATTACCGATCTTGCCATTCAAAGGAACAAGAAAATAAGTAAACACATAAACAAAGAGAATGGTTTGTGCAGTCCAAAAGCTACCCGGGTGTAAGTTTCAATTACACGCAACTTTGTAAGCAAAACTTTGTTTGTAGACACTGGAGGTCTGTAATATAGTTAATACAAAAGATAATAATGACCATGATGATAATAGTACTTATGGCTGTCTGTTCTTGTTGTTTTATAAAAGTGTTGTGAAAACTGTAAGAAAGTTAAAGTATTTAAAAAAGTTTGGTCTTTTTTTTTTTATTATTTGCTTTAGTTTTTGTTATGATAATATATTACTGTGTACCTATTGTAAATATGAAGCACACCTATTTTGCAAGCCAAGGATTCACTTTGTACTGTTGTTATATATAAATAAATTTTACTGGTTAAAAAAAAGTATACATTATAAGCGAGCTTTATTTTGTCTCACACAAAGATGCATTTTTTTGTCCCCTCAAGATGTACTGGCAGCACTTGGTGCTTGACTTGAAATGAGCAAAGAAGCTTATTAAAAATGGTCTTTGTTGTTTATCACTTGATCTCGCACTGAAAATTAAAGAAATCTAACCTTTCAGTGAGGCCAAGTTATTCAAAGAAACAAAAGGAATGACAAGCTGCTCTCCAAAGCCCAGTTTTACTTGAAATTGTGGATCTAGTCTTTTGTAAAGGATGCACTACTTTTCATTTTTGATTAAAGCCATGCATTACAGAGATTTTCCTCAGGTTGGGGGTTTTAAAATTTTTTAAAACTCACTGATAGTCGGTCAGGCACTACCAAAGACTGGTGACAGTTTGTACATGGTGGGGCTGTGATGAATAGCCACTGAAGAAAGTTCTCCCCTAATTCTGATTGGTTCAAGGGGTCACTTGACATCAGCATCATCCAGTGTTCTCCCATTCAGCTTAATCCAACAGAGGAAACAAAAAATGCAAAATCTCACAATTAAAATGACCAGTACTGTTTTTATTTGTCAATCAATAGTTCACATAGGAAAAAGCATGAAGAGATTAACAAAAGTTGACAGTTTTAAGAGGTTTTAACTGGATCTTTGATGAAACTGCCTGGAAGACGGAGTTGCAGAGCATGGTTGAGTCTTGGTGTCACCATGTCTCCAAAACAACAATCAGACAGCAGCCCCATGCCAGCAAACTGTTTGGAAGGTTTGCTAGATGAAAGCCCTGCTCACATAACACCACAATGTTCGTCACTGGAACTTTGAACTAAGTTCTGGAGCTTTTTGGTAACAAACACCAGAGATGGTTTGGTGTAAATAGAGTCATGGTCATGCAGAAAAACACTGTTTCTCTTCTAAAGGCCTGGGAAATTTTTTTGGAAATGTGGCATCATGGACTCAGTCTGGCTTGTTTTGGCTGTCATAGTAACATCCTGACACAGGTCAATGGTACATTCCTCCAAATGTGCGAAAGATTTCATTCACTGATCTGTTTTTATTATTATTTTTATTATAATTATTATTTGTTTTTTTTACTATAATTACTATAATATAAGGGTTAGGTTTTCCCTTATATTTGCAGTGCAATAGTAAGCTGATAAACAAAGATTTTTCATAGCATTTGGTTCATTTTGACCAAGGGTGTCAACAATTCTAGGGCAGCGTACAATAATACTCTCATACACAGTAAATCCTCTGAATGACAACAGACATATGTGATAGGGCCAGGGATGCTGGGGTGGAAGATAAGGATGATTCCGAGGTGCCCAAAAAAAGCTTTATTTACTTATTTTATAGCTTTATTTATTTATTTTTTATTTATTTATTATTATTATTATTTAGCCATGTGACTTTTAGGCTTACTAAAACATTTGTGATTGGAACGCTTCAATCTTTAAATAATAATAGCAGATAATAATAAGATAGCAGTGCATGCTTAATTCTGTCATCCATCCAGTGACCCCCTGTGCAAACAGCTAGGCACTACTAAAGACTGCTGATCCCCTGTGAGAGTTTTGTTTTTAATTCAAACGAAAATGCCACCGCAAATTGCAAATCAGACTTTTAGAAACCGCAGGAAAAAACAGCATTTTCATTATACATATATCTACATTATCCCTCAACTGAGGTTTATGATTTATAGCTGTATAAGGACTGTTAAGGACTGTTTTTGTGTATTTGTCTTATATTAGTCAAAAACAGTTCATTATACAAGTGCCAAGTTGTAACGGTTATGAGAAGCATTCCAAATTGTAGACAGTATATGCTACACATGCTGCTATAGGAAATGAAGTGAGGCAAAGGGCCCATTCATGATTTTTTTCAGGGAAACCAAAATTCCTACTGGCGTTCCTGCGTAGCGTCGGCAACAAAAGACTGGTTAGATTCTGTTCCTGTTGTGCAGTACCACAGCATGTATGCATCTCTGTAAGTTTTTTGAGGTATGATACACAAATCAAACCTCACCTCATACTGCAACAGAATCTACCTCATAGAGGCAGGCCTTTGTCCCCTTGGGAACAAAATGGCTATCCATTCATCCCACTTAGTCAGGGTTAATCCTAGTATGCAATTTAAACCCTGCCATCAATGAACGCTCACACTCAGGCAAGCAGCATAACAAGATAAGCGATGGTGCTAATGCAGGCTGGTGCTGTAGTTTGTCTTCTTAGCCCACCATTAGCCCCAGCTAGACACTTCTTCAGCACCGCTCAGAGACAAATTACATTGCAGTGGTAATGGAGTAATGACTGCTGATTCAATGCTTGGGCAAAATGTCCCATAGGAGCAGCCAAGGATTGAGGTACATGCCGTCGACAATCAGTCAGTTCGGACAGTGCTATGAAGCTCAGGCTGTGGAACGTCTTCTGAGGGAAAATACCCTGCAGCCACAGAAATTTGTAAAATTTTAAAACCTCATATGAGACTGTGGCATTGTGGTATGTGCATCAACCACTGACGTCAATACATGCAGTTTGCTCAGTCCATCATGATGGACCATAATTTGTCCCTGTCCATTTCTGACAGGGCGCTGAGGGTGATCACCATCAATGCTAAAATGCTTGGCTAAATGATCTGTGAGCAAATGGCTGCTGCTAACCTCCCTTTTTGAACTGCTATAACCTGTCTATCAATGATGCTTCTACATATGGTCAATAGAGCAGCCAGGTCTACCTCTAATTAGCAGGTCAGAGAAGTCTAATTCAGTCCATCCGCCTTCATGGACATTCATCAGCCATCAGTATCAATAATTAAATAGGCTGCGTCTAATAGCTGGGCATAAATATTTTACCCTGTGCTCCAGCCAGGCCTTTGAATGCCAGTGAATAGATGGCCAAAGCAGTGTAGTGTTTTCCAGAGAAACTTCATTAGAGATGATGAGCCTAGTGTGAAATAGAGACAGTGAATGTTAATGACCTGTTAATGTTTAGAAAGTGGGAAATGTAGTCATTAAAACTGATTTAACAACGTTAGAATCAATTTATGCCAATGATGTTTATTATGGTGGGATTATAATGCCGAACACTTTACACTGGATTCAATTTCTAACAACATAGCTATTATCATTGCAGATCAATTAAAAACGTGTTATTTAAGGTCTAGAGATGCATGCTTTTGTCTGGTTTGGCAAAATAAAATAATCATATAATCACTGTTCTCCAAGATTGTTATGATTCAATGTAAGCACCATACAGAGACACACACACACACATTTACATAGTCGCGTTGTTAGTGACGGGAAGGGGTAATCCCTGACTGAATGTAATCTTACACCACTGAGACCAATTCAAAACCGCATGGGGCTTAATGCCCTGTAATGCCTTTATGGGGAACTTGCAGCCGGCTGACAAACCATTCGTTCTGGGTGCAATTCGCCCGCATGGATTAAGACGTAAATTCCAAAATAATTAATGTCAGTTGGCAAAGGGCATAGGCCCATGTTTCCTTTTCTTTATTTTTTCCCTACATTCCCTCGTTTTATTTCTCAGTGCAGAGAGCATGCAATTCTATACTCTGTCCTTTTATTCCTTAGTGCAGAGAGCATGCCGTTCAATTTGGAAAGCAGGCCTACATAAGTCAGCTAAAGAACTCTTCGGTACTGCCATACTGAGTTTGGTTCTTTGGTATTGCCAAATACTGCTATATATACTGTTATATTGGCTCAGGTTTCTTTGGTACTGCCTTATTGGATTTTATTTGGTACTAACACACTGGGTTGGGTTCTTTGGTACTATGATACTGGGTAGGGTTCTATGGAACTACCTTACTGGGTCCAGTTTTTCGCTACTACCATATTGAGTCAGGTTATTTGGTAGTACCATAGAGGGTCGTGTTCTTTGCTACTACCATACTGAGTCAGGTTCTTTGGTACTACAAAAGTGGGACGGGCATGCCATTCAGTTTGAAAAGCAAACCTACCTAAGTGTTTTGGCTAGAGAACTTTTTGATACTGTAAATTAGAGTTTGTTTCTTTGGTATTGTCATACTGAGTTGCGCTTTCTGATACCGTTATATTGCGTCAGGCCCTTTGGTATGACCATACTGGGCCAGGTTCCTTTGTACAACCATATTGGATTGCGTTCTTTGGTACTGAGTAGGGTTTTTAGTATGACCATATTAGGTTTTTTATTTTTTTTCTCATAATATACCAATACTTCCATATTGGGTCAGGTCCTTTGGTGTTACCATCTTGGATTAGGTTCTTTGGTACTGCCATATTGGGATAGTTTCTTTGGTACTACCACATTGGGCTAGGTTCTTTAGTACTACCATATTTAATTATATTCTTTGGTACTGCCATAGTGAGTCAGGTTCTTTGGATTGTGTTCTTAAGTATTACCATGTTGGATCTGATTCTTTAGTCCCACCATATCACTACCCTATCGGTTGGACTATGTGTTTCTGCCCTATTCGGCACAGGTATTTTTGGTGCTGCTGTATTGGGCTCAGCTTTTTGACCTTGCCATACTGAGTCTTTTCTGGTACTGTCATAGTGGGTTAATTCAAAACTGTTACATCCTGCCATTGCATGATCAATGTGACATTCATACTCCAAAGTGTCTACAGAAATCAACTGAGTTCTGAGAATGCCAACCTGCCAAGACTGCTACACTTTACCTGAAGCCTGAAGCTACAGTGTATAGTGTGAAATTCTATCAAACAGCTTATAAAACCTAAATAAACTTTTTCCTCTAAAAATGTCATTTCTGCAACTTAGACTTGTCTATTGGTAACAGCAGTAGCTCTGATTGCATCTGCTGTCATCTTTAAGCCTCATCTTCTGACAGACAGCGGTCAGTAAGTGTAGCCCCTGAGGCTAGTTACTGAACTAAGAACCCCACCACCCCTCAGAGAAACAGCTCTCCCAAGCTACCTGTCAAGAAGAGATAAAGAGGGATAGAGAGGGGCGACAAATGGTGGGGATGGATGTGAGTCGGAGATGTAATGGATGGAGAAAGAAATAGGAGATGAAGAAAGAGCTACTGGAAAGATGGAAACAAATGGAGAGAGAAATCAAAAGACGAAGGGAAGAGATGATGGAAAGGATATTACACTGCACAATCAGAGGGGGCAAGAAAACAGAAAGGACAAAACAACAGGATCTGATATGCAAAGGAAATGAGAGATAAAGACAGAAGAGTGAAAAGGGGAGTCAGATATTACAAGAGGAAGGCAAGAAAAAAAAAGAACTAGAGAATGTCAGAGAAACAGATATAAAGGGAAATAGCAATGAGGGAAAAAAGAGAATGTGTCCAGGTGCTCTCAACTCTTTGACATGTTAAAGTGGAGCTATTCATAGAGCGCAGGCTTGCTGATCAGCCAGCCTGCTCTCTTTTTCACAGGAGACATGCTGCCCGAATATGTTTATATAAATGTACCTAAAAGAACTATCCAGTTACATACATACTGAGTTTTCTTGTATCTACACTCATTGAAAATTCTGTCACTGTTGGCTGGAGAATTTTGATTGGTGACCTATTCTCAACCTATGAGGCAGAATTTCCATGCTTTAAGTGTATTTTCCGTACTTTAAGTGTATGTAGACTTTTGTAGACTTCAAAGCCTACAAACATTCTCTAGCGATCATTATAGCCTAGCTATTGGCTACATTTAAACAACAATACTATTTCCTTCAAGTTACGTCCTACATTGATTATGTAAGACATTGTGCTCTTATTAGAAGAACTTGTGGACCTATAGTATTAGCGATGATCAACTCACATTAAGGCAGTCTGTTGCCTGTTTTCACAGGATTTTACGTGTACCTTGGATAATAATTTGTCCCGGACATTGTGACAGACTTGCAGAGGACTTTTAAGTCAAATACTTGAATTTGAGCCTCATACACTCATACCAGCCCAACAACACACACTAGCATGTTGGTGTCACTGAAAATAGCTCAACACACAATAATATCTGGTCTGTGGAGGTCCTGGTTCTTTTCCAGCGATTGACAGGATAGTGTAACTGAGCCTACACTACACAAAATTTAACCGGACTGTGAGCCCGATTTACCCCTTCTGACAAATTTTCCAGGTCAGGAGCTTTGTCGGAAGGGATGATCTGCTAGTGTGACAGGATAAACAAGTAATGATGTAACTGAACTGGAGGACTGATTCAGACAAAAGCCAATGAGAGAGTCAGAAGAGTGAAGAAAAAAGAGAGTTGAGAGATGTGCAAGAATTCCACCGTGTTAACTGAGTTAAGAAGATTTGTCTATTAATCAAGTATTCTTAAAATTGAATTCTTGTTCTTTGACATTGCTAGGAGAAAATTTCTCATTACAATCTTGAAGACCAGGAGATTTCTCTTTTTCTCTTGCCAGGCAGTCGAATTCCCATGCATATTAATTTATCGTATTAATACATTCAACCAAATTTATTGCATTGTAAAATGAACCTGTCCACAACTATGCTAATGTGTCTTTGTGCAAGCACTTGTACTACAGATTAGTCACCACACCACACACCACCAAACAAAGATAATGTTCATAAGTATATTTTTTAGCTGCATACTTTCACTTCTGAGTAAGATTTCGACACAGCGCCCATACTTTCTCTTAAATATAATTTGTCTGCACTTTTTCCACCCCTACCAATTGGACAGTGTGAGATATCCATTCAGGTGATGACTCGGTCAACACAAGCAGATGTGAATTTCAATGGATTTAAATCCCATTTAAATCCTACTGTATAGATGTGCCACATCCTGTTTACAAACATTGCAAACATGGGTATACACAGAGCCAGGGGTCAAAACCACTTTGTTAAGTTAGCCGGTCACAAGAGTGTAACATTAGTCAACTGTTGTAATCAACATAGATTTCACATTGTCTGCTTGTTGACTCAGTAATAAAATGCCATTTCGGAGTTGGATCTATAATAGCATTATGCAAAACGTTAGCTAACAATAGTTGACTATCAGTATCGCTACTTTTCAGGTCTCTGTGAACAGCCCACTAAGTTCACTATTCACCAAATCTTCAGCTAATACACAAAAACCTTTATGGCTTACTAACATGTGCTATGAATTTCACCCACCTTACCTGGTTTAGTTGGTTGTTGAGCCTCTTTGACAATATGACAATTTGACAATATCAGGAGCATGGTGGTACCGTTAGTGTCGTTAGTGTTTAGTTGGTCAATTAGTTAGGCCATGACCTATGGAACAAAATCAATATTATTTAGTTTAGCTGTGACTGAAATTAATCACACACAGTGCTAACTTACTCATTTTCTAACGAGCTAATCTTAGCAAACAGAAACGTACCAGTGTTCTGCCGAATTGTGCAACCTTGTTGAAATGTCCTACTAGTTATAGGTAGAGCTCTTCATAAAACTGTAGGCAGGATATTTTGATAATTTGCCTAAATCACATGAAGCTCAAGTCAGCTTATTCGCCAGCTTCTTGTTACAATTTTCCGTTTTGCCTTAAATGGCGCAGCAGTTACATTCTGGTGCCTCAGGTCACTGTCCACTCAGGCACCATTTAAGGTGGAACGGGAAAATTTAAACAAGGAGCTGGCGAATAAGAAGTTGACTTCAGCCTTGTCTAAATTACCGTGTCAGAACCACACTCATCTCTCTCAACACTTTTGACCAGTACTGATTAACATGAATCACAAAAGTTTATGATGCTTTGTTGAAACAAGGGAAGGTAGGCTGGGGAGAAAGACAACACACAGACGGTGAAGAGACACATCTAATATGTAAATATACGGTACTAAGAGCCAATAGGAATGATGTTTTACTCAAGAAGGTTGCATTGACCAAACATTTATCAGGTAAAGCTGAGAAGTCTAAACTAAATTGCAATAAGTTTATTCAGCTAAAATATCCTGTTTGATGGGTTTTGATGAGTCTGAAATCATTAAAATAAAGTTATGAAAAAAGCACAAATGTCCAAATCATTTATATGTAAACATTTATGCTGTCTATCACACTAAGCCACACAAAATTTTCAAGTCTTTAAAAACAACCCATTATTAGCCTGTTAAATAAAAATAGTGAATATAATACATTTAAATAAAGTTACCTTAACTCAAAATATGCCAAAAAACCAATCTTATTTAAAATGACCGAGTTAGTATCTCAACAATTCTTTTTTGAGTTAATTAGATTTTTTCAGATTGAGTTACTCCCACTTTCTGTAGTATCTAAGTTGTGTTAACTTAATTCTTTCATTCAGATGTGCAATGAGTTTTACAGTGTATCAAAAAATGCTACATTTAGATACGAAGTGGGTGCTGCTCAGACTGCCTTTGGGACCATTGGGACTATCAGGACCCCAATTCACCCTTCTAATGGCCTGGATCCATAATCTTCTGTGGTGTTTGGTAAAGAGATGTGATCCCCTCAGGATATTAAACATTCTCCAACCATCTTCTCTGCAGTTGGTGCAGTTTACTGCACAACAACTCCTTGTCATTGTTGCTTTATGCTGTGAAAAGAGCTGCTTTCTGCCATAAAGAGTGCCTCTTTTTTGATGCTTTCTGCCCATCTCTGTGATGATGTTACACAGAAACCTGTTTATGATCTCTCATACTGAGACTACATCAGTGAAGAATGCATGGGAAGCAGTTTCTTTAGATGAAGTAAAAACATCTTTATGAAAATGTAACAACATGGAGTGAGGTGGTCATCAAGGCTAGACCTACAAAATAGTGATAAACACTTTTATTTGTATATTTCCATTTTTTGGTTCGTCTCAATGATCATTGCAAAAAACATTTTGACAGACAGTGTATTTTGTACCTAAATTGTTTTAAACACATGCAGATCAGATGCAGGTCCACATTCAGACACATACTTCAATATCTTTAGGGTGGATTAAACACCTCCTCAAACCACAGTTGCTGAAATTGTTGAGACAGCACCACGGTCGCCCCGGGACTGGTACAGTCTTTACTGTCAGAGCGTGGTA
>JAILXH010191072.1:0-20643 GCA_023558415.1 Piaractus mesopotamicus | reverse complement strand
GGGGGGGGTGACCAAAGCAGACATTAGCTTAGCGTTAGGTCCAGGGCAGAAATTCTCTATGTATTTTCACTAAAAAGAGGAAAATTGTAATAAAAAGTCGTACCTGCCTTTTATATTTATTATTTATTATTATTTCCTCTTTTAAGGCAAAATACACCAGGGGTTTCTGTTCTATAAACCACCAAAAAAAGGTTCTTCTATTGTCACAAATATGTTATCATAACAATAGCACCCTTTCTTAGTGTTATATAGAACCATTTTCAAAAAGAACGTGCATGAAGAAGCCAATTTCATCATGTAAAAAGAACCATTTAAGCCGGCATGAACCATTGTTTTTACTAAAGAACCCATGACGAACCATATTTTTTACATGTTGCATTAAGTAAAAATAAGAAACAGCAAACAGTGTGTTTACAGACACAGACATGTTCTATATGGTTCCTGTTCTTTTCCTTCATTTTAATAACAGAAACAACACAGAAACACCCACCAGCTGCGAGCAGAGGGATCCGGCGTGGAGAAATGTGGACAGAAAATACGCAAGTGGATATGTACTGTTAGTCATTGCAGCATCAAAAAACAGCACAATGGCTATGTAATGTAGCATATATTTGTTACACAGTTTCAAATCCTTCAGCATTATTAATATCACCTATGTAAATTGCTATAAACCAGCGATTTGGATATGTATCCTACCTGTGGGTGTGTGAAATGCATGGAGATTGCTCACACTGTTCTCTTTGCTGCATTCATATTCAACATTCCCTCAGCTGAACAGCAGGCTTGGCTCTGCCCGTCTCATTAGAGTTGTCATTCACCCCAGCACTGTTCAGCTACACGGCTCAGTAAGCCAGCTACCTGCAGCCTGTCGTGCGTGCATGCGTGTGTGTGTGTGTGTGTGAGTGTGTGGTCTTCCCTCACTCTAGAGTAAGAGTTGTTCTGGTAAACAAATGGAATGGAGCTTTCATTCTGTTCGTTGCCCCTGTGCATTTTCCTGCCATCTGGACCACCTTTGAGTGGCAGTGTAGGTGTTTCCCAGCATGGTACATCCAAGTGCTTATGGTTCCACTTTATACCCACTCTCATTGTGGTCCCACTGTGGCCAACCCTCAGAGATACAGGCTCCTGTGATTCACAGTATGAACACATAGAGACACGCACATACTTCTGGTAAAAAGTTTGGAATCACTTGGAATATTAATAGTTTTATTTTTATCTATGTGGTGTACACTAAAATATACTAGACACTACGAAATGTAATGTTTTATTAAACATTTAAAGTTTTTTGGCAACAATAAGTCATTGAATGATAAATAATACACATAAGACCCTAAGGCCCTACTCTAAACTAAACGATGCATATCTGTATATTTTAGTTCAACGGAATCATGCTTGTGTTTAATTGCTGCGAGTAGTACAATGTAGCAGGACACTACACAGCCCCCCCTTCAAAAGTCAGCTCGTCCCCAGCAACCTACCAACTTAAGCCAAGTCTCTGGGTACGCACACAGTCCCACTATGACAAACGCTGCGGGGCACTCGCTCAGCAGCAGCAGCACATTTTAGAACCCCTCCGTGACCTGGAAACCGATTTTGTGACTCCGGCTGTCAACAGAATGTCTAACAAAATTGATTTTATAAAGGGACAGTTCTGCTTTTAAATTCTGATTGGCAAAGCCAATACAATAGTAAAATACTCCATATACACATATTTGACCTCATAGATCAATAAAATTCTGTAGTAATGCCTGTGTGCTGCATGTCATGAAATGCTTTGTGCTTATCATGGAGATATTTTTGACTGTTTTGATGCTTGATAACTATAGTCTGCTAATGACCTACTGTCACGTCTCCCCCCTCTGGGAAGATGCTACTTGGAATGTGTCTACCCACTTACACACCTGCAATGATCCTTGACTCATTATCCCCCCTTTGTTTGGTGTACCGTTTGTGAAGTTTCTGTATTGTTAACCTGAGTTTTTGTGCCTGTTCCTTTTGTATTTTTTTATCTCCTGGTTTTGTGAACATGGATCTGCCTTTTCTGTTGCCTGCTTGTGTTTTGACCCCTGCCTGCTGTATAGATTCTGAATATTAGAATGTCCCAAATAAAACCTCTTTGCATTTGCAATCTCCTTCAACCCCTATGTTACACCTACATTCGGCCAACTAACTTATGTCTGCATTAATTTATTTTAGTTCACCTTTTTCAGTTTTTATTCCTTTTATTTTATTTTTATTTCATTTGGCTTAACTACTGGTGTTTTAATGATTTTTTTGTGGAAATACATGAACTCATATATGATCTGCTAGGCTCTAGATAAGTTGAAATGGAATGACCTAAGTGCAAAATTGTTTTGATTTTAATAATAAAATTCTAAACACTTATTATGGAAAATATTTGTAAAAATTTCTATGAATGATTTAAGATTTTTAATGATTTAAATACACTTCAGCATTCTGTTTTGTGCAAAATTGAATGTTATTCTAATATGTATCAGTACAGTTTAGCCTGTATGCGGGAAACACTGCAGTTTACAACCATCTAGAGTTAACTTGCGTCATCCAAACAAAAATGTAGTTGCCAGTGACAGTCTATGAATCTTGTTTCTTTGGCGTGCAGCACATAGAAACGCTGATCTTTTATAAGCTGTAAATTGGGTACAAAGCCTGATGTCAGTCATGCTTTCAAGTCATGTTGATGCTCAATTAACTTGAGAATACTGGGACTTGACTAAGTTTATCACCATCCTACGTCCTTGGACATTCGAGTACAAATTATTGATCATGCTGTGCTAACTGCTGGCTGTTCATGGCAAAATTCTGCTGCTACAACCATCAGAGGTGGCATTAATAAAAGACACACAACCAGCACAATGTGATTAAAATAAATCTTTTTAGCTTGCATTTAAGATAAAGGATGATTCTGATTTCAAGTTAGGCCATGTAGGCACATAATTACACATAACACCTAGCATTTTATGCGTTTTAGCATGTATATGTTTGTTATGAATTTGCATACTACACACAGATTGTCTTAAAAAAAATGCAGCTCCAGCATGTTTGGAGGATTTTGCAGTAAAACACATTGTCGTGCAGTTTGACCAACCCACATTTACCAATCAAAATAATCCATTATATGTTAGTTTTGTAGAGTGAACAAGGAAACAAGAATTCAGGTGCAATTTTTATATCTTTTGTCTTAGGTCTAAACAACAAAATGAAAAAACAAGCCATTTCTCACTTTGTCATTGGAAATTGTATAACAGCATGCTGGCCATTTTCCAAATTTTTACTTCAATTCAGAAATCAGATAAAGAGCTGTTTCCCATTTTCTATGTTCTTATTTCTTGATGAAAATCGAACAGCCTAAACGTACATGGACTAAACGTATCATCTTGACCAAAATTGGCAGTGTATTATTGAAAACAGTGTTTTGAAACTTTTGTAAGGATGCGTATGCACTGCTTACTACCACCACACACAGGTGAGCATACGCCTGCTTGTGTCTCTGAGCACCATGCTTATTTACATGTGCAGATGTTTTTCACTCATTTCTCTCAACGGGCCAATCGGGCGTGTGTCTGGAACAGCTTGTTGCCCTCCCCCACCCCTTTCTGACTCACTGCTCGTCACCATTGCCTTGGCTGATAATGAAGATGATCGCTTCAGATTGGACTTCATGCCGTGTTTCTGCAGCAGCGGCTGCAGGGCGATCACATTCTCCACGGAGGCTCCTTATCAGCCCGGAGAGCCAGAGGAACCCAGAGAACAGCGTTTAGCAGGGCCTGAATAAGGGGAATGTGGATAACAATCAGTTCACGTTACAAGCTAAAGTGTGCTAAATGTTGATCACAGATCAGATGCAGGGTGTTAGTCGTTCCATGTGACCGATCGTTTGTCTATTCCTTTTGCCTGGACTGCAGATCTGTAGATATGATAAAGCTTTACACAAATTGGTTAAAGAGGGAGTGAGATTGGAGAATTACTGTGACCAGTTGTCAGAATGTGTTTGTAGGTCTTTTTTCCCCCTCCTTTCTGTAGTTCCTTTATCCCCTTTAACCGCAGGATTAGTCCTGTAAATTATCTGATAACTACTCTAAAAGTATTGAAGTGGTCTCCCAGGTCCAGATTAAGCCTAAGCTTAGACTAAACTGATGGTTAATGGTGAAACATCATTGCCATTGCAGTTTAGTTCAAGATTACACTTAATATATGTCCACAAACCTGGGCCACTTGAGTTATGTAGTTACAAGGAAGAGAAATTGAAGTGTAGTCAAACAGTGTGGATCTTTTAGTTTAGCGTTTTTAAACTGCAAGTTTGCTAGTGCACACTTGTATTCCTCACTCTTGTAACTACATTATGTATATTTTCTGTAGTGGTTAGTGGGTAATTTATAGTAGTTAGCAAATAAGGGTTTAAAGTTTAAAAAAAGAAAAGAAAAATCTGCTATCATAATTTTAAAGAACATTAAATTGTCTTTATATTCTGATAGCTAACACAAAAATAGATGCTCAAAAATGTCTCTTTGACTGTCCTAAGCTTCTTAGCATATCATATCATTGCTGTCCAAAGATAAACAAGTATCTCCAAACTAAGTTTACGGGAGAGGTCAAAAACGTTCTTTACTTTCAATGTATTGAAATTGTGCCTCCCAAATGGCTCTTCATTTTTTTTGTTCCCAAAATTAGCCAAGTCAGCTATCTTATCTATCATTTGATTATCAATAGAACTCTATACCTTCTAATTAACTACAGTGGGGTTAAAAAATCTGTGACCACTATTGAAAATGCTTTCATACCTTTCTGATTAAGTAGTTTTTTATTACAAATTACATTATCAGCATATCAATTTGAGAGAAAAGTAGAACAGAAATTTCAGAACTTGAGCTGGCATGGACCCCACAAGTTTATGCAAAAGCCTCTGATGAGTAGATCAAATTCACATCTGAACATGTGCTTCAATGAAAGGAATAAGACTTTTTTTTAAAAAAAACTGACCTTTTTTGTGCAAATGTATTAACTTGGTCGATGTCATAAATTTGCTTAAATTTGAACAGTTACCTAGAAACAGTGCGTAATCCTAATCTTTCATAATCATTCCTTTTTTCTGTTTTATTCTGTTGTTTATTTCCATGTTTTTCCAAAGGAAAATATCCAGATTTTCAATGTGGTCTAAAACTTTTGGACCCCACTGTATGTGGCGAAGTTGCATTATTTTTGTTATTTAAAAAATCAAATAAGGCCGACGTTGATAAGTAGTGCCACTGGATTAATTTTGAGAGAAAGGGACTGCAAGATCACAAGGCAGACATCAAATTGCAGGCAGATCCATGAATCAATTATCAGGTAGGTAAAAGTCAAAATCCGAAGGACCAAGATGCCATACTCGGAAACACGGCTAAGAATTACATGAAAACTACCATGAACCTAACCAGAGACAAACACAACAAGCAGCAGGATTGAGGATAATGAGGGGGCAGAGCTGGAATGTTACAAGGAGATCCAGGAGGGGGGTCCTTTGATTTTCAGCTATAACACAGGACTAATAGGTAGGCCTAGATCTTGTGAAGTAATGACAAACTATTGGCTGACATTCAACCAATATTTACGGTTGCTAACAACAGCATACACTTTAGAACAACTGATGAAAATGAAGAGTGCAGCATCTAAAAGAAAGCATCCAGAAAGAAATGTTACTGAACAAGAGAGGAGTGAACATCAGTGTGGTATTTCTTCAGTGCTGAAGAGATTCAAAGGGCTTGAAAACTGATACTATGCTACCTTTGCTTCTACTTGGTAGCTCTGGTGTATTTTTATCCCACAAAAAAGATGCTTCCAAACTGTAACATCATAACTTGAACACTTAAACATGAAAACTGAGTTTGAGGTTTAGGATGGATGCCTCTTGTCAGGAACAGAAGTATTACAAGTTGACAAGACTGTTCTGTTCTGCCATGGGCATCCTTTCACGTTTTTAAAGGTAACAGGCCATTTATTACACAAAGATCACAAACTGGCCACGCGGACCAACCATTAGCACAGAAAGACTTCAGCTTAACTAAACAGCTGCTATTTCACTCCCTTCCGTCCCCTAATGCATGTCAGTTTAGTTTCTCTAAATACAGGCCATCTGTTTTTTACAGTCTCTTGCTTTCTCGCGCTCTCTCTCTGCACCCCTGAATCCATTGTCCGAGTCGGAACGTGTCCAGGGTAGTAAGGCCTTGCTTTCGGGACACTTCTTTGAGAATTATTTAAAGCTTAAGAGTTGCTGCTAGATGAATATTTAATGTGGTGGACCTGAGAGTCTTTGCCCAAGCCCAGAGCAAATACTTCAGAGGCAGCCTACAGTGAGACACACACATACACACCCACACCCACACCTGTGAATAGAAATACAGCTGTGCACACACAATAATACACCTATACACACACATACACATATTCCTGCTCTCTCACTCTCTCTAACCTGAACCAAGTGAGCTACAAGACACCAAAGGCATTTTCATCCATTCCATGCCTTTGCTGCCAGGTGTATGAATAGAGTGTAAACACGTTTGCTGCACATACTTCAGAAAAGGTTTTTTAAGTGTTGTATTTTTCAACCATTTAGCCAAGCTCTTTCAAGGTTGAGCTCATTTAATTGCATCTGTTTCACCTTTTCTGGAGTGTTTTTGATGCTCTGTGAATGCAGGCCATATTATAGGTGCCTAGGCTTTGCTGTTCTGAAGCAACATTAAAGGGCCCATATCATAAAAAGTTGATTGTTCCTCAGTTTTTTTTTTTAATACAAAATTTTGATGTAGTATGTGAACACTTAAAGTTTCACATTGTACCTTTCACTCTCTATATGGACATTATGCAGACATAACAGCCCGTGTGGAAGTCCTCGCTTTTGTTAGGACATGAAAATGAGTATTTCAGCTGGACTGCTTTTGAATGAGGTTGAATACAGGGCAACCAATCAGAACAGAGGTCATTTATGTATATCAGTCCTAAAGGCACAATAACAGCAGCCTGTTTAATTCTAAAGAATAAAAAGAGGTTGGAAAATGGTCATATAAAAATAAAGTGCCTGTTGGTACATAAAAACCAAAAGTATTAATATTATAGATGGGCCTCAGGGAAAAAATAAAGAATAGAGAAAAATATAGAATGCACTTTAAAGCAATTGTAGTGCATTCAACGGCACCCAAACTAGGCCTAATACAGTATAACCCAGCCTATATATGCACATATAAACATATACACTCACTGAGCACGTAATTTGAAGCACCTCCTTGTTTCTACTATCATTATCCATTTTATGAGCTCCACCTACCAAACAGGAGCACTTTGTAGTTCTACAATTACAGACTGTCCATCTGTTTCTCTGCATACTTTGTTAGCCCCCTTTTACCCTATTCTTCAATGGTCAGAACCACCACAGGACCACCACAGAACAGATATTATTTGGATGGTGAATCATTCTCAACACTGCTGTGAGATTGACGTGGTGGTGGTGTGTTAGTGCGTGTTGTGCTGGTATGAGTGAATCAGACACAGCAGTGCTGCTAGAGCTTTTAAACACTTCAGTGTCTCTGCTGGACTGAAAATAGTCCACAAACCAAAAGATATCCAGCCAACAACAACCCGTGGCCAGTATCCTGTGACCACTGACGAAGGACTAGAGGATGACCAACACCAACTGTGCAGCAACAGATGACCTTTTATCTCTGACTTTACATCTGCAAGATGGACCAACAAGGTAGGAGTGTCTAATAGACAGAGGTGGTAATAAACTGTACTTAGGTATTTTTTTTTTAAATATCTGTACTTTACTTGAGTTTCTCTGTTACTTAATACTTTTTACTGTTATTCACTGTATTTGAAAAGAAAAAATCCTACTTTTACTAACTACATTTTCAAAATAGGCTTGTTACTTTAGTTTTAACAATATATTTTTTATTGAATCTACGTATTTATGTATTTTTTTATCAGGCAGCTGAATTCAGGCACGCATTGAAGTGCAAATCAGCATCATATTGGATGTGAGGTCTGCCCACTGTGGCAGTAGACTGGATTTTTTGCTTCAATTATTATTAGGTTTTAAGTTTGTATGTCTTCAAATTTGTAGGTGTAGCTTTGTACATCTTAGCTCTTATTTTAACCTAGTTTTGTCTTCTTCCCTGGGCAGAAGGTGTGTCTGTGGTGAGCATGATTTACAGTGAAGGTGCTGCAGTGATGGCTGTGTTCGTGTGAACACAGCTTTCTGATTGGTTGCTCTTGTTTTGTATCGGGGGGTTAGTGTTAGAATATGTAGACTGATGAACGCTCGGCCTATAGCCTGATGTAATGACACTGCAGGACATTAGCACATTTTATGTATGTGTTTAAGTGTGTAACTCTAGGTCTGAAAACAAGTACCACTTTGGTCCTGGCCGTACTTAAAGAATTTATTTGATCTGGTGTTCAGTAATGACTGCTGAAATAAAAACTGACAGTTTTTTCTTAGTAGAGATTCCAACAATATCCATGTCTAATTCCTGTAAAGGAAATCAAACATGTAGACATGTTTGGGTGCTCTAGATGTGTAGATTTTTATGGATGACTCATGCAGTTCTGGTATAAACCATTATGTACACTGAGTTTCATGGATGTGTACCTCTAACTCTCATGAGAAAGATTGAAAATTGAATTAGAAATGATTTTTAAAGACATACTTTTACTTTTTTACTTTAAGTACATCTATAAGCATGTATTTTTATACCTCTACTTAAGTAAAAAGTCTAAGTCATACTTCAACTTTTACTTGAGCATTATTTTTTACTGGATTATAAGTACTTTTACTTAAGTAAGGGACTTGTGTACTTTTGCCACATCTGCTAATAGAGTGGACAGTGATTGGACACAGTGTTTAAAAACTCCAGCAGCCCTGCTGTGTCTGATCCACTCATATCAGTGCAATACACACTAACACACCACCACCACGTCAGTTTAACTACAGATTAACTACAGTCTGTAATTGTAGAACTATGAAGTGCTCTTATATGGTAAGGGCAGGGGTGCCCACTCCTGATCCTGTAGATCTACCACCCTGGAGAGTTCAAATCCAACACAACTGGCTGTATTATTCAGATGCCCCTCAAGACCTTCATTACCTGGAGTGGGGTGATAGATTTAAGTTGGAGCTAAGCTCTGCAGGACCAGGCTTGGGCAACCTTGCTCTATGGCATGCATATAAATGCTAATCAGGCCCAGTAGTCCTCAGTTTTGGATCAAGATGACATGAGGAAAAGATCTATGTGACTTTGAAAGAGGGTTTATAATGAGAGCATAGGACAGGAGCCTCCGTAAGAGAAGCTACTCAGCTGGCTAGTGTTTCAACAGGAACAGTGACTAGAGTGACATCTGCATTTAGGTCTATGTAAAAGACATCAGTAAACAGTTTGGAAAATAAATCATGGAAAATGTGGTTGAAAGCAAACATTTAATGACTGTGATGCTCTTGCATTAGTGTGATATGCAAAGAAAAACAGAAGAGCAACTTTCCTCAGGTGACTGACAATGTTAATGCCGGACGTGATCAGACTGTCAGTATACACAGTCCATACACAACTACATAGAAAGGGATGCTGTTTCAGTGCATAAGCCCATCATTACAAAGACAAATACACATTTAAGAAACCATAAGCACTGGCCTATAGAAACATGAAAAAGCGAATGGTCAAATGAGTTATCTTCACCATGTTCTTTAGACGTGTGTGAGTGCATTTGTAGCGTACACCAAGAGGACATTCAGGCCTGAATGTTTGACCACTACAGTGAAGGATTTCTGGTGGCTTTGTTATGCTGTGGGGGGCATTTTGTTGGTTTGATTTGGATCCACCTGACCCCTTGCAAATCAATACAACGTAATTCCGACCAATTTTATGATGAAACCTTTACTAATGGGGGTTTTTTCCAGGATGAGAATGTCCCCACCCGCAGGGTCTTAGGGTTCACTAAATGGTTTGAAGAATGAAAATGATATATATTATATGCTAAGGCCTTTACAGTCACCAGATCCCAACTCAACTGAACACCTGTGGGAGATTTTGGATGAGCATGTTGGACAGTGCTCTCCACTACCATCATCAAAACACCAATTGAGGGAATGTCTTTTAAAAGAATGGTGTTCAATACCTCCAGTACAGTTCCAGAGACATGTAGAAGTTATGCCAAGGTACACTGAAGCTTGTTCTGGTGGCTTGTGGTGGCCCAACACCTTACTAAGACACTCTACTTTTCTTTTAGCTCAGTTCACAAAAGATGTAACTGAAATTCAAATCACGTTTATCAAATGAAATCACATTGTCACATCACATTTACACACGTGCGAAGGTGAGTGAAAATACACATTAGACACTAAATATATACACGTTCGCATTTTACAGCATTTGGCAGACGCTCTTATCCAGGGCGACTTATGATTTGATCATTTTTCACAGGTAGGCGAAGGTAGTGTTAGGAGTCTTGCCCAAGGACTCTTATTGGTATAGTGTAGGGTGCTTACCAAGGCAGGGATGGAACCCCAATAGCCCGTAGACCGATACACCAGCACTACAGGCTGTTCTGCAGCCTAATGGACAGAGAAACTCGGAACCCCAGTCCCATAAGTAGTCTCCAGTATCTTTGCACGTTTTTTTTAAAATATGACACACAGATGCCAAATCATTACATCAGACTAAAATCTAAAATGTTGTGCTTATGTAACTCTGGATGAAACACTCTTTGTTCTAGGCTATTTGAAATGTTGAGTGTTAGGGTTAGTTAGAAGGCATTGCCGCACCAAGCTGACTGAGCCCACATTTCGAAGTCCTGTGCCAGTCTTAGGCTGCCATCTAGTGGAGCTGAGAGAAAACACCACTGCTCACCATTAGAAACACCTACATTGTATTTTTACTCATTGGTAACTTTGAGGTTCACTCACCTTACAGGTCCTTTAAAAAGGCTATAGGTGCAGACTGTAGGCCATCTGTAATGAACACTGTGTCAGTAATTCATCACTGGTCAGTTTCGGCCGCAGGGCTGCTATTGATCAGACATTATTTTGGTGGTGGACCGCACTTGACACAATGTGTTAAAAGCACAATGTGCGCAGTGCTGGTATAAGTGCAACAGACATAGTGGCATTGCTGGACTTATTACACATGCTCATTCCATGCCAACCCACCTAAAGCCTGTCCCTTCAGACCATGGATTTTCATTAAAAGTAACAAAAACTTCAGTTGACCATATGCTACCAAGCAAAATTTAAATGCGGTGATCCAATTTGTAATTTAGTTGTGAAATTTAAAGGTTTGCCTCAATGGGCTATACGTTCCATAAGTATTGAGTTTAACTGCTTACAGAATGACTGAACTGTGCTGAAATATTTACTAGGTGTAAAAACAACTTTAATAAACTCTCTTTAAAGCAACCAGTTTCATATTAATCCACCACAGGCCCAGTTATTGGATGATGTACTTCTTTATGTACATTTTTTTAATGTTTGAAATGTCAGTTTTTAAAATATATTTTTTTAAATGTCAATATTATATCGTATTCCTACATTTCTATTAAATTTATTATTATTCCTTCTGCATGCAATATTTAAAGCTACACCATGAGTTTCTAATGGTGTCACTAATTTTTATTTGCTTTTTTGAACCTATACTTTTTTCAAAACTGGCTAATCTAATTTTTTTTCCTTTTTCATGAATAGTCATGTTTGATTAACAAAATTACTATGACTTTCCTCCAATAAACTAATGGGAATTTATTAACATGAAACCAGTTGATTTTAAGTGTAATATTATTCTTAGTGTTGTATTTACACCCAGTTCAATCATTCTGTAAGCAGATAAACCTGTTTAAGATGCAATTTTAACTAATATAATGAATTAGAGCATAGATTTAATTTTTTTATGGTTGCACTTGTTAAGTTGAAGTTTTTCTCTGGATTTGACGTAACTAGGCTCTAGGCGATTTGATGTGGCATGGCCCACATATCAGTGTCGCTGCTATGTAAAGAGTGATCCGCTTCCCAAAAATATGCAGCCAAGAGCTGTTTCGTGGTCAGAAACTAACCCTTGGTAAAGAGCTAAAGGATGGCTAACACAAATTGTGTGACAGATAAGTTACAGTCTCTCATTGTACAGATGGTTTTAAAAGTACATATAATAAAACACAGCTGATTCAACTAAATTCCCTCACATGGCCTCTCTAGTACAGCCAGTTTTACTCAGCAATGTTTTTTTCTTTTCTCGTCCTCACTTAACCTGAGAATAGAGCAAGAGTTCAGATGATTTACAATCAAAACCGGGTCCTCATAAGGTTTTACTACTTCTTGTCATGTGTGACTAATGCAAAACAAATTGAATGTAAAATGCAATTAGGAATGTCATTGTTGTCTCTGAGATAATGTTATGTCTTTTTTTTTCTTCACTCCCTCTGTCTTGCTTTTATTTCCCTTGCGTACAGAGATTTCTCCAGATTCTCTGAATCTTATAATGTTATTATGTACCGTAGATGATGAAATGTTCTTTGCTGTTTTACATTGAAAAACATTATTCTAGAACTGTTACAATATTTGATCATGCAGTCTTTCACAGAGTGGTGAACCCCCCCTCATCTTTACTTCTGAAAGCCTGTCTGGGATGCTCAGCCTCTCTGGGATGCTTTTTTATACCCAATCATGTTACTGACCTGTTGCCAATCAACCACCAGGTGTTTTTTTTCAGCATTACACAACTTTACCAGCCTTTTGTTGCCCCTGTCCCAATATATGTTTTGGAACATATTGTTGGCATCAAATTCAAAATGGGCAAATATTTTTAAAAAAACAATACAATTTCTCAGTTTCAACATTTGATATGTTGTCTTTGTGCTATTTTCAATAAGATACAGGGTTTACATGATCTGCACATCATTGCATTATGTTTTTATTTGTATTTTGCACAGCATCTCAACTTTTTTGGAAATGGGATTGTACTTTTGAAACCAATTTAGAATTTTTTTATGAAGTCTACTCTGTTCCTCCATAAAATTCCAAAAATTTGAAGCAACATACAGTAATTCAGCAGTTTTTTTTATCACTCAATTTAGTTGAGGCCAATTATTC
Source organism: Piaractus mesopotamicus (assembly GCA_023558415.1). Taxonomy (NCBI): domain Eukaryota; kingdom Metazoa; phylum Chordata; class Actinopteri; order Characiformes; family Serrasalmidae; genus Piaractus; species Piaractus mesopotamicus. Next base: position 7,523 of record JAILXH010191072.1, on the reverse strand, counting down.
CCTCAGAGTAGCTAAGTCTCCCCATTACTCTGTGCTGCTAAGCTGGGAAGGTGAAGGGTAGCACATGCTTCCTCTGAGACATGTGAAGCACCACCACAACTTCTCAAATTATAATTATAACTTCACTGGAGAGCTCAACACACATGACTAACTAACTGCTAACTCAGGTACGTCAGCTAAAAGATGTGCCTCTCAGCTAGCATCAACCCCCCAGACAGAGGGAGGTCAATTATGCTCTCTTGGACTCCCAGACATGGCTGGTACTACCATTGAACATTTAGGTGGTTGCACCATTCAGGAGGATGAGGATTAGGGCCAGGGTGAGGGTTAGGTTTTGGGTAAGGTTGGTTAAGGTTAGGTTTTGTGTAATGGAGGTAACATATTTACAATACATTTACTTAATGTAAAGAATGTATCAACAATACATCTTCAAGATATTCACTTCAATGTATTCAGATGCTGCACTACTGCTACTGCACTGATATGTTGTTGATGTATTACTGATAATCTGTTAAGAGTTAATTAATCATCTACAAAGGACCACTCCAAATGAAGTGTTGCTGAACCAAAGGGTTCTTTGAGTGTTCAATGTTTGGAACCATTTTCTTTACTAAAGAACCCTTGAAGAACCTTCTTTTTAAATGTGTAGGTATTAACCAAGTAACTTTTACATACCACTCCAGGTAAAATGGAGTAAGTACCCAGACAATCTATCTAAATTACACCGAAACACCCAACGGGTTTTAACTATTGAGATAAAAAAAAAAATTGTAAAATTTCTAGTTAGATAATGAATTAGAGTAACGTACCAACATACAAAAGTGTGTTTTACATTTAAATTAGATTTATTAAAATGTATTTTCACTATAAAAAACATAGTTCCACACCCACTGATATTTTTTGGATGTATAAAATATCCTCAAGATAGATAGGGTTGCATTAGTTACACAATACTGTCAACAGTAAGCTAAGTAAAATAAGAAAAGCATAGTAAGAATAATTGCTTTCTTTTACAGACCAGGTTCAGTTTCAATTCTACCTCATGAACAAGTACCTACTATAACACTTGTGTTTGTATTTGTGCTTTTTACTCCATATAACGATTGGATACTTGGAGGTTTTTCTGGTTTACTGTCTTGCGTAAACATGCCATTACAGTAAAATTTAGTGAAAGTACATTTTTTCACTTTTTAACTCTTTTTAACTTAAATAATTATTCGATTGTGAGGTATTTCACCATGTACAGTCAGGCTCGTAAATATTTAGACATCAACAAAGTCATTGTTATTTTGGCAGTCTACCACAGCATACTGAAGTTGAAGTCTTCAGTTTCTGTCTGCTCTTGAGGTGCTTTACCTTCAGCTTTGCCTAAGCAAGTGAAATGTTCCTGGTATTTACCATTATTTTAGACAAAATAATGCCCTAGTATTTTGGATTTAGCACCTCACACTTACCTGGTTATCACATAGAGCTTAAGGCACTGTAAGAGAAAGTGTTACCAATAACTCAACATAGTATTCTTTTGCTCTTTTTCATGCAAAAAGTCAATTTTTATTTTTTTTTCTCCATTGTTAAGAATAAGTATATAGTATAATATGAGCATTTATTTGCATTGTTAAGTATAAAAGCCATAGTGTTCACACTGCTCATGACACTTCCATTCACCCATCCATTACACTACTCAGCTGAGGGGACGCACACAGTGCGCATTCTTTGCTGGATTCTTTTTATGCTTTTTAGAGCATGTGCATGACTGGTCCTGCCAGAAGGTAAAAGACGTTAACATGTTCCTCTGTACCATCACTAAAGTGTTGTTCCTGACCACTTGTGCATGCTGCAGGTCTTCTTGGACCACCTGATCTACATTGGTTCTCACACATATAAGTTATTTTGCACCTATGCAAAAATACAAGCATTCCCAAAAGACTGAAAAGGAACACACAAGCTCAGCACCATCATTATTTTGGTGAGTAATAAGCAATTTTAGTGTCACTGGTGCTGAGCTGTCTGGCGGGTAGAAGAACAGGGGCTTCCTGAGTGGAGAAAAGACACTGAACTGAGGCATGATTAGCAATCCATTCCATGTAATGGACATGTGAGTTTAAGCTGCAGAGATGAATAGCAATAATTAGTGTGATTATGCTCTTTGAGATAAATCTGGGTAAAGACCAATTAAACACAAAATTATAGCTGTAGTACAGTAAATGTGTTCAGCACAGGTGGTGTTACAGCTGTTTCCCTGCCCTCTTGTGGTAACAGCATGTATTGGCAGATATTTTAGGGGTTTGTGCCGATTATCTCAAGCCCATCAGTAGTAGCCATTGGGAAAGCCACTGGGGAGCACTATAGCAGCAATCTTATTAATGAAATTCAGCTAATTTTTTACAATTATATTGATGCCCATTCCCACCAGTTAGGCTTACTAAGTTGAAATAATGGCTTGTTTTCTCAAAATTTTGACAATGTGAAAATAATGACTTGTTAAAAATTAAGAATGTTGGCACAAAGTTAGAACAAAGACAAAGTTCTAACACTGTTGGACAATAATGTTGTATTATATTCAATTTGTTTCAAATTTTTACAAGTCAATATGTAATTGTGAGATATTAAGTCAAAATCATGAGTCATTATTGGTGCATCGACTGTTCATTTTTTGGCCACTTACAATTTCTTCACAACGAAACTGGTCAATGGCTGATTTCTGGCCATTTTTTATTAGCCAAATGCTTTTTCTGAAATCAACAAATAACAAAGAGAGTATAATTGTTTGTTTGCTTTTTACCTAAGGCTTTACCCACTTTGTGGGATAAATAAACAAGCTAATATTAAACACACAGACAAGTGGACAGGTCTAATACTTGCATGAACCTTCAAATGAAGCATTCAAATGCAGCATGCATGTACTTGGCTACTTTATATTTGTCATAATATAGTAACACAGATCTTCCAAAATGCCAGGGACCCTGTACAGAATGTAAAATAGAATGTAATAATATGCAAATCATGTAAACTATATTTTTAAAGGAAAATACTACAAAGACAACATATCAAATGTTGAACCTGAGGAATTTTATTGTTTTTTGAAAAATACATGCCCATTTTGTATTTGATGCCAACAACACATTCCAAAAAAGTTGGGACGGGGGCATGTTTACTATTGTGTTTCATCACCTTTTCCTTTAACAAAACTCTGTAAGCATTTGGGAGCTGAGGAGACACTGCTGTAGTTTTGAAAGTAAATGTTTTCCTGTTCTTGATTAATATAGGATTTCAACAGTTTAGGGTCTTATTTGCAGTATTTTTCATTTCATAATGCGCAAAATGTTATCAGTGGGTGACAGGTCTGGACTGCTGGCAGGTCATCTTGGCGCACAGACTGCTGCTGTAATACATGCAGAATGTGGTTTGGCATTGTCTTGCTGCAATAATCAAGGCCTTCCCTAAGAAAGATGTCGCCTTAATGGCAGCATATGTTGCCTAAACATGTATATATCATTCAGCAGTAATGGTGCCTTCACAGATGTGCACGTCAGCGATGCCATGTGCACTAATGCACCCCTATACCATCATGAATACTAGCTTTTGAACTGTGCACTGATAACAAGTTGAGTGGTCTTTAGCCCAGAGGACACAGTGTCCATGATTTCCAAAAACAATTTCACATTTTGATTCATCGGACCACAGGACACTTTTCCACTTCCCCTCAGTCCATTTTAAATGAGCTTGGGCCCAGAGAAGGTGGCAGCATATCTGGATCCTGTTTAGATATGGTTTCTTCTTTGCGTTTTAGAGTTTTAAGTGGTTTTTAGAAGTGTTTCTGAGCCCATGCAGTGATTTCCACTACAGAATCATGTCTGTTTTTAATGCAGTGCGGCCTGAGGGCCCAAAAAACATTGCCAGCAAATACTGTTTTTTGGCCTTGTCCTTGGCATACAGAGATTTCTTCAGATTCTCTGAATCTTTTAATGTTATTATGTACCATAGATAATATGGGTTGTAGAATAAATGGCTGATTTTGATTTAGGCTTGTTTTGCTCCAGACCAGTTCTGACTGTGCACACTTGTGGTTGGAATCGGGATTTGGATGATTATGACTGAATACATACAGAGCACTTTGAATCCTATCACTCAGTGACAATGCTAAGAAGTGGAACAGTAGACACCTGGATCCAAATTAGACTTCAGTCTTCAGCCTCATTCAACAAGAATCATTTGTAGATATACAAGATATCAAAATGTTACAGAGAGTAATATCTAGGCTGAGGGTGCATCAGTGTGTTAAAAATGGACAGTGGTAGTTCAATGGGACGCTAATACCTTTACAACGCAGTCATTTGCAACTTCTGATCTACAATTTATTCAGATATTCTTGTTTACTTCATGTATTTTACTTCTAGGATGCTTTGGCAATAATACTTAATTACTGATCTTTATTAAATAGCCCAAAAACCTTATCAGCATCAGTCAGAAGTCACATTATAGTCTGCACAGTTTGACATGTTTTTCAATAGGTGGTGCAATAGCATAGATTTATCATAACTGTAGACAGTTTGTCTAAACTGCTTGCTAATTAACAGCTATCCTTCATCTAGACTCCCTGGCCACTTTATTAGAAACACTTTGTGAGGTGCACTTTGCTATTATATGTTTAGAAACCACAGTCTATTTGTTGCCATGCATAGTTTGTGTTAGTCATCAGTGGTCAGTTTGTGTTAGTCATCAGTGGTCAGTTTGCTTTAGTCATCAGTGGTCAGTTTCTGACCACAGAACCACTCTTGACTATTTTTGGGTGGCAACCACTCTCAACCTAGCAGTAACACTGAACACCCAGTAGCAACACTGTACCCGAAACACTCATACCAACATGACACACACTGCCATACTACCATGCTATGTTAAGAATGGACCACCACACAAATAATATCTAATCAGCTGCAGTCTTATGATCAGACACTGACCAATGACAAACTGGGTAGAGGGAAGCTGACAAATTAGGTAACATTTCAGAGGAGAACATATAATCCACTTGAATAAGGAAGGGAAACAAAAAAACAGAAGTTTCCAAAACTGAAGCTAAAAGATTAGAGAAGATGGGACTCCTAATAACTGAGAGTTAAGAGAAAATCAAGCTCCACTTTTGCTTCAGATCTGAAAAATCCACGTGTTTTTGTTCATTCTTCCACTGTGAGAAGACAACTCAATGCTATGGGTCTGAAAGTATGTGTAGCAGTCCAGAATATGTTACTGAGAAAAAAGAAAAGAAAAAGAAAAAAGTAGAAGAAAAGGAAAGAACTCGAACTAGAACATCAAAAGACAGAGACCAGACCTCAACACTATTGAATGTATATGAGATAATTAGATTATGAGATGCAGAAAACCAACTTCTATGACTGAACTTTGGAGGTACTAAAATTATCTCATGCAAAAATACTGAAAAGAATGCAAGTTGTGAGACAAAGGGTGCACCCACTAAATACTGAAAAAGTGATATTGTATTTAGTTATATGATTCTGTGTAACTCTCTGTGAAATATGTTTTCTGCCTTTCTTTCTTTTCTAGATGTTAATGGCTCAGTACTGTATAAGGTAGGCGGAAGTGGTCACTGAGTGGAATTAAGCCAATTTCTATTAGAGCAAAACCATCTGAATGGTTCCAATGGTCTTTTTTTTAGCAGGCATAACATCTATTGAAAGGTTCTATAGGGAATCTAAAGTGGTTCTTCTATGGCATCTGTGGCATTGTTTTTCTATGGCATCACTAATTTGTGTAGTGCAGGGTTCACCAGCAGGGTGATCAGATGTCCCTGTTTTCAAGGGACAGTCCCCATTTTGGTGGCTCAAGTAAGTCCACAACATCACCGCAAATGTGTTTTCAATTAAAAGCGATTACTGGACTTGAATTGTACTACCAGGAGATAAGCACCTGATTTGTATAGGCAGACAATCTACTTGAATGTAGGCTACCATATGATCTACAAATAGAGCATCATTTTTTGAATCACTTTGCATCACTTTGACTGCATCACTACATCACACACTGAATCTTTGTGGTAAATGTATCCCTGCCTCATCCTATCTAAGCTGCTAGACTTTTGAGACCCTTTTTACTTAGTGACTGTATTTCAAAAACGTGACAAATTTCACAAGGGGGATAGCACGAAATATAAATCTTTTATAAGACTATTGTAATTTATTCTCATGCATGCATTTTCTTTATTGAGTATTACATAGTTTACCACAGCTTCACTCACCATAGTAGGTCAATCAGCCTTCATCATAGTTTATTACAGTACAACCGTTACCATGGTCCAAATATGTGAAACTTGAACTGTCCACCATTTTTCTATTTCATTGACAAAAACATTGGATATTTTAATGGTACATTGACCACTGAACTGGAAATGTTCCTGTTTCATTTCAGATCTGGTCACCTTATTCACCAGTCTTACTTGAATGGCTTCAGGTTTTCATTTCAACCATGCAGGAGGATACCTCATGTAATCAACCATTTGTTTGACGATTGAGACCAAGCGAAATCACATATGCTCCTGCTTGATAGGAACAAAAACCTGCAGCCACACTGTCCGTTCATCTATAATACTACTGATCCTGGTGTGACAGATAACACTACTGCCCTCCACATAGTACACTCAGGTTTGAATCCCACATCCCAACATGCCCACCACACTATACCAATAACTGCATTCGCCTCCCTCTGTAACACGATTAAACTGAAAGTTGATTTGATTGTAAATCGCTCTAAAAAAACATTTTAACACCTTTATTTTTAAGAGTGTATGCTGAAAAGTTCCCAGTATCTGCCTTTCTCTGAGTTTCCTTCCCATACTTTGCATCTATATCTCTACATATTCCAAATCATGTCATAAATCATTTCAGTATGTCTGCCAAGCTGCCAAATTAGAACCAATTAGCTCTGGTCAAGGACTCTGGCTCTGGCTGCTTTGCCAGGACATGGAAAAAGGGTTGAGGACAGATGGAGAGTGTTGAGATTTGGTTTTGAGGCAGAGATGAGGACATACTGAAATTAAGGTTGTGGGTTAAAGCCAATTTGAGCTTGATCATGACAGATAAATAGAGCAATTGGCTAGATGAAGTGGTTATGTTAGCTTGTGGAAATTTGTTGTGGTGAGGACTGCACTGATTGACTGCAGTGATGAGTTATCTGTTCGTTTGAATATACTGCCATTTGCAATGACAATCTATTTGTTCTTTCTAAAAGTCTGAGAATTGATCTGTAGTAAACTTGCGTGGAAAGCATGTGTTAGCAGGAGTGTTCTTGTGTCCATACTGTTCCATAACTCTGAAGAGTATGACGCGTGTGTTGTTTCTCATGCTGTTGGGGTTACGTGCTCTGTAGGGTGTGGTGGGGTTAGTTTTATTAGCATTCAGAGAGATTTTTTCCTCCCGAGACAGCTGCTAAAGTAAAACATCTGCGGAAACTCTGGCCTGGGCTGGAGACAATGGGAGTATAGGGAGGGAAGAAAGGAAGAGGAGGCATGAGAG
>JAILXH010190948.1:10225-22144 GCA_023558415.1 Piaractus mesopotamicus | reverse complement strand
CACACACACACACAAATATAGCACGAGAAAATTGTACCCAAGGTCAAGCCGGCCAGACCCACAACAGAATCCGAACCCAACTGTAGCCCATTAAAATTCTTTCAGAAATCAACAGCAGCCAACCAAAGTACAATAAAACTGCTTATTTAAAATGACGCACCTGTTAAGTGTAATTCTGTCATTATCTCAGCTACAACAATGCATATACTACTATTCACTACTAAAATTGGAATCTCTAGTTATATTTGTGCTATTTTGCATATTATAAAAAACCTTATTAACTATATATACACAGTACTGTTTGGATGTTTTTGAACCCTGAGAAAGTTGAGTTATTTATCTGGTCAGTAAGCATTTATTTGGTAAAAAATAAAAGTAGTGACTTTACGTATCGTCGCTGTCCAAAGAAAAACAAATATCTCCATGGTAACTTTACAGGAGAGGGCGAAAATGCCCTTAACTTTTAATGTAAGTTAATGTAAAGAGATTTTATTCTAAGTGATTTTGGGGCATTTCTATTGGTCCAATCATCAATAAATCTTCACACAACATAAAGCAGAACTGCCGTGTTCAAAAGATGTAGAAAAATAAAAATTGCCAAAAATGGAGATACATGTTTTTGTTTGCACACTGATGATATGTTAGATGTTAGATCTTAGAATCGTTGTTCATTAACCATTTCCAGCCCAGTATTACTTGTAGTTGTCATCCAACAACTAGGGTCACGCTGGAGACATCTGGAACTTCTATCCCACGGCATTAGCAACTTCATCTGTCATCTATCTGTCGTCAGATCATCAACAAAATAGAAATGAATTAGCTGCTATCCAAAACAGTGCTGTTTAAATGCTCCTTCCGCTAAAGCAGGGCTACATGCAGATCAAAATGTTTTAGGTTTACAAAGGTGAAATCATAATCCAAACTGAGCCTGACACATATTCAAATGATATCCAAGCACTACGAAACCCCAACGTAAATAGTTTCAAGCTGTAACACGCACACAGGGTTGAGTGTGAGGGGTTGCAGACGGAAGAAGCCAGAGGATGGAACGAGGCAGAAGAGCTCTAGAGGTCTGCACTCTATACTGAGCATCCAGCAGGCGCACACACACACACGCACAGCAGGCCAGTGAGGGGAGAAATGGCCTCAGGACGAGAAGAGCAAGACAGCATCAGGAGTGCGCAGCAGCCTCCTCATCACAGTGTTACAGCTCTCTGTGCCAGATTAAACATGATGAATGAACGGGCAGCATTAAAAATGTATGTTCAAGTCAAAAGTGAATTGATTTCCTACTTTAGGGGAAAATGAACAGAGATGTTAATGACATGAGCCGAGTGTTCTTGTGTTTCCGTTCTGCAGACGCGGGGCCACAGTGCACTTCTCCTGCGATGAGGGCTACGAGCTCCAGGGCTCCAAGAGCATCACCTGCATGCGTGTGACGGACAGCTATGTGGGCTGGAGTGATGACCGGCCCATCTGCAGAGGTACTGCTCTCCGAGACAGATTTTGACATAGCCTGCCAAAAGTTTGAGGACAAATTGCCTTCTGTTGAAAATTACAGCACTCAGTTACATGTTCGTTTTCTAGCAGTGGCAGATACACTGGTCCATCTAGTACACTGAAGAAATTCTAAAGACATAGATTTTTGTTATAACCTTTATACCAGTGTGCCACAAACAAGCACAAGACTGCAGTGTACATACAGTGGGGAAAAAAAGGTAAGGTTAGCCTGTTTAGCTGAAAGGAGAAAGCTTGGACAGCTGAGTCAGATGATGCTGTAGTCTCAAGACCTGGTCCTAGCAACAGTGAAAGCGTGAATTAGTGTTGTAGTCAACATCACTATAGATGTTATCAAATCAAGACCAAGATTTTGTAGCAGTTGAGATCGAGACGAGAACCAGACCGGATTTCTTTCTCAGAAAACAAAAAATAAAAAGAAGAAAGGGGGAAATTTCATTTGTAGTTCATTGCACATTTCTTATCATTCATTATAGATGATATATGTCGATAAATAATATTTTGTGTTATATTTTGCAAAATATAACATTAAATAATATATAGCCTAAAAATATTATTTAACGGAGTTATGGAATAACCGAAATTTTGGGGAAGGACCATGCCTGAAACCCCTCCTTCTTTCAATCTAACGGCCTATAAGTTCCCATCTTTACATTCTGTGACGACGTTTTCACAGTTCCCACCACCACCCCGTCTCCTCACTGTTCCTCAGTCCTTTGTCGGTCCTACCACAGTTGGAGGTGGGTGATCTGGTCTTCTAGCTCCAGGCAGAACTCCAGCCCAAGTTCTCAAGGGTTCTCACCCCTGCCTCAATCATTCTTCCTTTATACTGACACCATATGTTGAAGACATGGTCTGAACTCGCAAAAAAAAAAAAAAAAAAGGATAAATAAATAATAATAATAATAATAATAATAATTATTATTATTATAGTCATAGTCTTTCCATGGTAACTTTTGAAAGCAAACAATGGTGAGGTTATTCTCGGTCTGTTCTTCTCTAAAACTTATTCAGCATCACTGAAGTCAAATATAATAACATTCATCCATTTTCATAATTAAATGGAAAATGTAGTAATAGTAACATTCTGATCTGTCCTAAGGGGATGTTTGAATTTTGAAACCAGTGAACATCAACAAGCAAATAATACCCAGTTAAGCCATCGTGGAAAGGATCAATTAGATCCTCAACCAGTAGTGAACAGATTTTATTTAATTTAAAAATGTAGAGAAAGGACTGTTTCTTCTGTTTGAACATATTGTTGAAATTCAATAACAGTTAGCTTAGATGGAGGCGTTGCACTTCACTGATCTCAGGAACAATTTCCGAGTCAATCTTACCCTCAGACCAAGACAAAACAGAGATAAAATAATGTTGGGACTGAGACAAGAGACAGTTAGTTTATGTTTTTGAGAGTGTGAATGACTTATAATTTCTACTAAAATCCTGTAGTGTCAGACGGTCATAAGCACGAGTATAGGGGATGGACGTATGAGACAAATTGCTTGAGAAATTTGGATGTGAAACAATATTTAGTTTTATTAATTGATTAATTTACTTAATATGTCTGCACATTGTTCAGTTCTATTTTTACTGTTTTGGAGTTTTTAAATACACTTATTAGAAGTGAAAGGACATCCCAGAATAACAAGCCAGTGCATACTGTACTTGTATAACTATAGTTATATGCTATATTACTAAAATATTACACGTAGTTTTTGATCATATTACTCACTAATAGTGTCTTTATTGGTGTGAAGCTTTGCCTGAATAATGAATTAACAGTTTTCTTTCCCAAACTATTGTTAAAAGCACAAATTTAAAACTACAGTTCAACAAAAACATGCACCCATGTGCTAATGGCTGCTGACACCATGGAGTATGCAAAGAAAGTAAGAAAAGGAGGTACTTTTGTTAGTTGTTCTTTCGAATTTACTAATAATGGCACTATATAAAGAGTTTTCTGTTAAACATGTCAAGTTATTGCAAACTGACAAAGAACACCTGGTCATTATATAGCGAACATGAAATGAAAAGTTAGACTCTTACAGTAAAGGAGTAATACTACAGTAGAACCACTTTTGGTTTCCTACAGAACCTTTAAATGGACAGTTCTCTGAAGAATAATTTCTGTAAATGAGATGTGAGAGTGTGAAGGTCTAAACAGGGTAAAGAGATATATCAATTAAAGGTTTGTCCGCATGTCCCAGGAATCCTTTATTTTTAAGATTGTAGGTGTCCCCAAACTTTTGATGAGCAACATTTAGCTGATTTTGTAGCCTGTTTAGAATGTATGTCATGTTTAGTGTGCGTTGCGTAAGGTTAGCTAATGGAGAAGGAGCAGAGGGAGGCTGAGAGGAGAGAGGCTAACAGGAGAGAAGAATCTGCAGCAGATTTCCTGAGAGGGAGGAGATGGCTATCACTCTTCAGTAATCAGCTTATTTAGCTGCACTCGGCTCTGATTAATTACTTTATTAAGCTTTACTAATTTTCTAAGTGTGATTGGCCTGGAGAGCTATCGTGACTTCAGCCCTCCTGCAACTGTCACGTCTTCAAAGAACCGTTCTTGACACCAGCGCCATCATTTTCAAAGGCCGGCACGTATGGACACCCCCTTTAACGGTGCTTAAGTGGGCGCTTTCGTCTTCATTGTCTGAAAAAGTTGAGCGTTTTGTGTGCTTGGCCGCGTACTGCATGGATTAGGACAGTTTTGAGGATTATCCCAAGACAGATGTGCGTATGGTAGATGTCATGCAGGTTAATACACTTTATCATCACATTATCCACAGCGCAGAGCAGACTGCCCCGCAGGCTAACGCATTTTTCTCGCGTTCCAATTTCCCCATCGAGGTTATAACGTGTCCTCTATGCGTCTCAGACACACACACATACCAATACTCCCACACATACTTTCACACTTGTTAATATCTACTCCTTGGCCCTGTGATATTGATTAATTTCCCCACTATTGTTCAGCAAGCTGTGGACTATTAGACTTTCATTAATGTGTTACATCCCTTCTCTTCTAGCAGCAGCCTCTGCAGAGTGGATGTCCTGGCGTGACAGTCTGTGAGAGAAACGTAGTCGGACAGCTTTGAGATGGATGACTGCAGTCGCTTTTGTTTTTGATTGTTTAACGATCAGCTTTTGGTTTGTAAGCCTTCGTCGTCTGTCTGACTGTGGAACGTTGCAGAAAAAAGTGAGAACGGATTCAGAATGGAGAAAGCGTCTGCTAGCCTAGACACACTCTGCTCCTCTTTAAGCACCATTAGTCATGTAAATAGTGGTGATATTTGGCGTTTGCTTTCTGAAACCCATTTCAATCACTTGCTCCCTTTCACCAGCAATGTAGAGAATGATTATTCGTCTTGTTTCATTGATTTAACACTAGTAAATGCCAGGTCATTACTCAAAAATGGCCCCGTTAATTGCAAAGTGCCGCAGGAAAGTCGGAAACTTGAGAATAATTAAGACAACGTTTCAACGTAGCTCTAGAAAAGAATTCATAAATCACTACAAAAACAAATGCACTTTACAGAAATGGCACCAGTTGTCCTTGACTATGCAAAGTAGGATTGTTTTATGAAAAAATAAATACAATGGTAGTCTATTTTGCAACAAATAAGATATATGGGATATAACTTCAGATTTATATCTGTTGTTGAATTATATGTTGTACTATAAGTGCTCTAAGGGCTTCTTCATCTGACTACATCAACATAAAATGTGCCACCATAAGAGATGAGCTATAGTCGTGTGAGATAAAGCCACTTTAACAAAGAGCCAATTAATAGCTTTGATTTCTGGCCGGCTTAATAAAAGCCCCATGGCAAAAAGTGGCTCTTTGGCAGAAAGTCACAGCAGGTTCAAGTGGGAAGTAATCTCAGTGAGTTCTTCCCCTTTGTCCCAGTGTTCTGCAGGCTACTGTGTGTCCACACCTCTAGGCCCTGCAGTGTGCCTTATATAAAAAAGCCCACTTCGGAGTGAGGAGCGCTAGTGCTAGATTTCACACTGATCCAATTCAGGCAGAATGAGATTAGCACTAGCCATGGGGAAACTTCCAGAGAGCGGGGATGATTATCTGATTGCTCTGTCTCCAAGTGCTGTCCTCTGCCCATATGAGACCGGGTTCCACCTTAAGTGAGCTCCAGTTTCACGCTAGTCTATCATACCATTAGAAATGTGCATTACAATTCAGATGCATCTAGTTTAACAGTGCTATCTGTTTCTGCTTATTGTAACATGGTTTGGTGCGCCATGGGTGTAGTACCAAATGACAGGGTTGGCTGATCCAAGAAATCAGAAATTTGCGTTGTTGCCCAATAAAAATGGTCTTGTATTTCTGACTAGTTGCTAAAATGTTTAATAATTTAGTACAGAAATCTTCAAATCCGAAACCTTCAATCCAGCTCCAGTCCTGGATTTTATAATCACTTGTAAGAATGGTATTAGGGGATCAATCAGGTACATTAGCAGTTCAGTCAACTACCTGGGATGACAAAATCCAGGACTTGAAACTGAAATCAAGGTCTGGATTATTCAAGACTCTGCTTTAGTTTGTGCATCAAAAGCACTTCAAAAATGTCTTTGTGTTTTTGCCAACACTCAAACACAAAATAATTGTTCGAAAATGTTCCAGAACTCTTAAAAATTGTTCCAAAATCTTCTTGGTTTGGATTCACAGTTGTAGGGAAAATCATTAATTGGTATGGAACTTTTACATTATATAAATGTTCTTAAACGTTTATAAATTTCTTCACCTGCACACATCTCATTACAAAATTCTTTGAAGAATTGTGTGTTGAAAGGTTCTTTAAGGCAGTGGCTCTCAAACTGGTCCTCAAGGACCCCCAGACCCCACATAAGGATATATCAAAAATATGGGCAGTCTGGGGGTCCCTGAGGACTGGTTTGAGAACCGCTGTCTTAACCCCTAACATACTAAAGCTTATTATTCAGTAAATAGAGGGACTTCAGTGAAACTGGTTGAAGTGTTCTAAGGTGAAGTGTATGATAAAACTCGTTGGGCCCTGGCCATTTAAGGGATTATAGAAGCTTTCAATGGATGGTTCTTTAAAGAATCATGTTTGTAAATGAGATGTGTGAGAGTGAAGAAACTTTAATATGTTCAAGAACATTCATATAGTGCAGGGGTCGACAACATGCGGCTCATATAGTTTAAAAGTTCTTTACCAGTTAAAGGTTTGAGAACCACTGCTTTAGGCAATAAAAAGTGGTTCTTCTATAGCAGGGATATTCAACTCCAGTCCTGGAGGCCCAGTCTCCAGCACAGTTTGGTAATTGGTCTACTCTAAAAATACCAGCTAAGCCTGGCAATAAACAGATGAGTTGAATCAGGTATGCTAGTGCGGAACACTGTCTTTCAAGGACCGGAGTTGAAGACCCCTCTGTTTTATGGTATCACTTAAAAGATCCCTTTGTTGCACCTTTATCTTTAAAAGTGTAGGACATGCAGTTCAAACACTTATTTATTGTACAGATTAAATAAATGCATTTAATGGTGAGAGATTTCAAAATTTCCCACATTCTTTTAATTGTTGCTTACGTACCAGGATGTTATTTTCTCCGTGAAGCTGTAGGATTGTGTGTTGCACACTCTGTGAATGTAGGAGTTACTATTAACTTGAAAATTACTGAAAAGGTTGGGGTCTGTGAATGAACACAGACTGTGAATGAATTTAGCCAACGTCCTGGACCTCTTAAGCGAAACGAAGGAGAATACCAAGCACCAAAGATTACACATATTATATTATGAAGGTGAAAACTGTGGTCAGCAGGCCCTGGTGTTAATTAACTTTTTTAAGGATTTATTCTTTAATGTCAACCCACCTTTAAGTATGCGAGGAGAGCTGTGGGTGACTGTGTGTGGCTGCGTGTGTGTGTGTGTAGCCCCCTGAGGAGCTCACCTCAGACATAGCTCATTAAGAGCTGCAGCTGGTCCCAGACCTGCAGACACGTTCATTTACTGCAAACATACTGGCTGTGCCCTCCCTCCTCATTAGCCAGCGAGCACTTTCGTTCGGGGAGGGCTTTAAAGTCCTCCTGGAGGACACAGGAGTCACACAAAAGAATGAAACTCATACAGAAAGTCACACAAAAGTCAAGTCGCCACCAAAAGTGCAGAACCCTCAAAAGGTCTCTCAAACTGTAGGCCGCATGCTGTTCTGGTCAAAAGCAACAGCCTGAAATAAATCATTTTTTGGTATCCTGGGAAATACTAGTTACTGTAATTTCCAAATATTAGCTCTAGCTCAAGGGTGTACTTTTTGTGATCATCCTGCTTTAATCACTGAGGTTACTGATATGTTGCATTAGCTCACTGGCGCAGTCAGTATGTCTCTGAGAGTTGGGTGATTGCAGTGAGGTGCAGTGAGCTCAAGCAGGTTTCACTTGAGAGCTTGTTTGGTCCACTGAACTAGTGGAAGCATATAAGCCCCCACAAGTGTTTTCTTTCAGCCTGTGTGGGGATTTGTTTTTGATTATCTGCTTGGGTTCAAGGTTATATTTGTACCAAGTAGCCCCAGGAAGAAACATTGTACAGCATAATAGCCAGTCATACTTTAACTGAATTACCTGTTTTTGTGACGTTACATAATTGACTAACTGTTTAGTTAGCTTGTAATGTTAGTGTTAATTTAACACATTGATTGATAACACATTGGTATTGAGTTTATTCAAATGGGTTAAGAAAACCAATTTCTGAGCCTTTTTTTGTAGAATTTGTTGTAGTAGCTAACTACAAATGACCCAGTAGTAATTAAAGATAAATCAAAAACATAAGTCTGTGTAGTTGGTTACATTAAACTATTTTGTGAGTCTCAGCTAATTGCATCAGATATATATAACATCAGATTTAGTGCAATAATGCAAGAAATTTTTCAAGTTATTAAAGCAACTAAATGCTGAAAATTTTTAAGTTTAAATTTCATGTAAATTTCCTCTTTCTGTCTCTCTTTTGCACTTCTCTCTGTCTCCAATCTCAGCCCCCATGTGTGGTGGTCAGCTTCGTGGTCCCAGCGGTGTCATCACATCCCCAAACTTTCCAGTCCAGTACGATAACAACGCCAACTGCACCTGGATCATTACAGCGTCAGATCCCAACAAGGTACAATCCTCATCTATAGCTTTGATTTGTCGTAAATCTGTTCCTCATGGCCTTTGGATTATTGATATTGATATGATATTGATAGCCTGGTTCAGGGAGAGTAGAGAGTGAGGTTGAAATATTTAAGTTAGATAGGGAGAGGACGCTACATCAAGTGAGCTGAGAGGATGTTATAGGAGTGAGGAAGCCGTAGTGATGACTTTGGAGCCCAGTTCAAGGCCACACTCCGCTTGCCAAATTTCTTTCTCTGGGCTCAAACAAATGGTTTTACAAATCTCTCCTCTTATCACGCTGGCTCAGAGGGGAGAGGAGGGGGGCACGGATGGACCGCTGCGCCATTAATGTTCCTGTTTTGCCGCCCGCTCCCATCCCACCCCACCCCATCGTGTGGGTAACAGACAGTTCTACTTCACACTGTCTGGGCTGGCGAGAGACTCACAAATGAAGATGAAGCATGGCTGTTCCCGCTCTTTACAAACGTAATGACATTCTATTTTTGTGTCAGCACAATGGCACCTAGAAGAGACGTGGGGTCAGCCGTGAGATTGTGGCAGAACTGGGGCCATGCAAAATGTACCTGACAATGAGCTTTGTATTCTCTATAGCTGAGCCAGAGCCCACACACCAGCCTCTTTGTGCACAAAGATATCAGCCTGGGTGATGCTGCTTGCTGCATGCATTTTGGGCATGTCCAGTGGGCTTAGATAATAATGGAATTGAGGAACAGAAATGAATATTAAGGCATGCTGAGAAATTCAAGGTCAGCCTAGTTCACTAAAAACATTAGTCTTGCATTGCAGTGCTGAGCTAGAATGTATTCATGGAAACTATTAAACAAGGAACCAATAAGTGGCGATGTATCAGTTCAACATATTGGATGGGGATCAGCAACAATACTGAGCTTATTAACTCTTCACTGCATGGTGTTGCCATATGGCAACAAGGACTTGGCAAAGTTGAAAAGTTCAGTTTTTTCAATTCCTTTAGGAAATAGAAGGCTGCTGACATCATTGATATTGCCATCACCAGAACTGTGTTTTGTTTACTGACAACTATGTACTTTGGTGATAAGAAAATTGATGACATTGCAGTAGCTGGAAATACTTTAGTTTAATCAGTGCAATTGTTACTGTAGGGCATAACAGCATACTACAATGGCACTGCAATCTGCAGTGCATCCAACAGAAATAAATTAGCGCACTGCCGCTGGACTCTGCACTGTCCAGCGGTGGTTTTGTCCGGCAGTTGATTTACTCCCATTGTCTGCATTGTGGATTGCCGTTCCATTGTTCCATGTTGTTGCCATGTGGCAACAAAATCAAAAAATACCCCTCAATATTTCATATTTTGTGCAGGATTAAATGGATCAAATACATTGCTGATCCACATTCAGTGCTGTTTTGTAGTCGTGATTATTGGAATAAACAATTTTGTACAACAGTACAGTTTCAAAATTTATCTACTCTGGTACCTTCAGCTGTACTGTATGTCTGTGTTTACATGCTTTGCCACTGTGAAACACAGGAGCCTTAATGGTGTCCTGGTATCAGATCTGTACTTAGTATCAGCAGAGAAAAAATGCATCCCTACCAATAAGAGATTTTAAACATGAAAGATCACTGAGAGTGCTTCACGTAGTCTGTCAACATCTGGTTGGAGCATGTTATTAAATAGACTAAATTAAAGATTTGGATTTGTTTAGCCAGATTTAGAGCATATCATGGTAGATAATTACATAGGGATCATTCAAATCAAACTTAGGTGTTTGAAATAAGTGAACATTAAGGCATGTTTAATAACACCAGATCAGCCTAATTCACTAGAAGCGGTGAGCTTTGCAGCACTACCTTGACCTGTTTGTGAGTTACTGAAGATCTTGAACACTAAAATTAACTATTAGTAAAAGATTGAAAGTGTTTGACATTAAGTCGTCCATATCCGAAAGGTACATTATTAAATTAAGGATTTGGATTTGTACAAAATGATGTTGATACAGTATGGTGGATGGTTTAGATACAGGTCATTCAAACCATAGCAACCAAAGCAGATGAGATGGAGGACAAATGTGCGAGCCCTTACCATGTGTCAGAGCTGTTGATGGTATGGGGAAGAGGCTGAAAGGATACGCAGTGAAGGAGGAGGATGGATGTCTGTAGGGAAGGCCGGATGCTGAGCTGCTCTGGGATGAATCCTCCTCGGAGTGTCAATATGAGCTTTGAGTCTAGACGCTAGCTTTCTTTTTCTAGACAAACAGATCCCCAGGAAACAGGAAAAGACAAAATTAGCTGCTCACAGAGAGAAACGGCTGATTGCTTTTGTTGTTTCTTTCACTTTAATTATCAGCCTGTCTTTGTTTAGAGTGTTATCTTCATCCAGCTGATTGGTATTAGCTGCCACTCTGTCTCTGAAGAGCATTTCATTGACTAAAATCTACTCCTCCAGCTTAGTCCCAGTCCCTGTAGTCAGTGTGTGGTCTGATGGTATGAACAGCGAGGCTTTTTTAAGGTACTCTTATGTATTTGAGGCTTGGGGTGATGCATTTTTGTTCTGTGCTTTCTGTACCAGAATGCAATCATTTCTTAATACTTTTGCTGTTTGCTGGGCAGACGTAAGCGATAAGAGTGAAACAGCCTTGTCACGATTAGAAGCGTTTCATGCGTCAGAGCGCTTGAAACATTAGCTCTGCGTTCATCTCTGCTAGCTTGGAAGTATTCACTGGTGAATTCAGGCCATTGTGAATAATTGCTAATAGCTCTGCCTGTAGATCTTATAGCATGAAGCATTGGTTCAATTACCACGGGATACAGAGGGGTGCCAGAGATGTGAGCTCAGAGACAGTGCAGGATCGCAGGCCTTCGCAGCATGTCATGGGTTCATATTCACTCACGGCATCTTGACTTTCTGAAAGGAGCCTGGGGCTCTTGAGATTACACACTCTCAGGAACCCACAGTGAGTCAGCTGAGACTGCCTCCACCCACAGAGCTCTCAATCAATACCATGCACATGTTTCCCATGAGGCTGGAGGAGAGGGCGGGCCATACCTGCCCAGGATGACATGCTGAGAGAAAGCAGAGCAACAGAAAGCAAGGGCTGGAAGAGGTAAAGCAAGGCGAAACTCCATTTATCTGGCGATCTGACCCAGAATGCTGCCTCCCCACTCCTGGCAATTTTCATTACCCACTGTGTTTACCATAGGACAGAATGCAATTTGCATTTATATAAGCTTTTTCATTAGGAGGCGGTCTCTGAGCACTCCGAAAACATTAAGAATTTG
>JAILXH010190921.1:10555-26323 GCA_023558415.1 Piaractus mesopotamicus | reverse complement strand
GTAATTGTAGAACTACAAAGTGCACCTATACAGTAAGTGAAGCTGATAAAATGGACAATGAGCGTAGAAACAAGGATGTGATCATAAAGAAAGTGGTCATATGTTATGCCTGATCGGTGTATATTATAACATTATTGTTTATTTACAATAAGAAGTGATTTGAAACAGTTAAACTGTGTGAATGTTTCATATAACACCAAATAGCTCACTTAACTACAATCCCCATCCATGAAGTATGACAGTACCATAATGAGCTCAGTCAATTAAACATCCCAGTATAAATAATTCTACATTTCATCTGTTATTTTAAATACTTGGACATGTCAAATTACTCAGTGATACTTTTAATCACATATTAGTGGATGTGGCTGCGCTTACAGTCTAGTTCATTTTTAGTGCAACTGGCCTGGATGGTCCAACTGACAAGTCAGAATACCGGACAGAAAATGTCTCAGTATTCCCAATGGGCAGTCTGAAACTGAATCAGCCCAATGAAAAAAAATTGATGTTTGGGATATATTAGATGGTAAATAAATGGTCGGTTCCCATAGTTAATGTGTTGGAGACAGGAGAAATAGGCAGGTGTGAAGACCTGAGCAACTTTATTAAAGGCCAAATCGTTACGACGGGGCTGCAGCATCTCTGAAACAATAAGTCTTGTGAGGTGCTTCTGGTCAGCAGTGGTGAGCACCTACCAACAGTTGTCTTAAGGAAGAACAAAGCACAAACCAGTCACAGGTTTGTAGTGCACCCAAGGCTCACTGATGCATGGAAACGTAGGCTATACCGTCTAGTCCCGTGTCCTGTGTCCACTGTCAAAATTGCCTACAACAAATACCTGAGCATCTGAATTGGACTTTGAAGCAATGGAAGGTCCGATGAGTTTAAGAACTGGCATTCCAGTGCTGTGCGAGGAGTATCAAAATGTCGAAGTGTTGTCTGCAAGTGTTGGGTGGGGGTCTTTATGGAACAGCGGGCAGTGGAGACAGAGAGCCGGGCCAGTGGAATGTGCGGGTGGAACCACGAATGTGACTACAGCTGGCAGAAACGGGCAATGGGTCCGCACTGAAGCTAAACCCAAATGCCGCACTACATATAGCTCTGTAGTCTCACCTTCCACCTCTACTAGCGCTGCTCGTTCTGCTAATGCTAGCGCTAATGCTAAAACTCCTGCTCAGAGACCACAGCACAAAGCCAAAGCAGTATATCGGTCCCAGTCACATCAATTGCAGAACAGATTTGAACCACTGCAAGGCCTCAATGACCCCGTTTACACTTGGTCACTTCATGTGACTAGTATCTGGATTGTATCCAGATAAGACTTTAGCCACATGCATTTACACTTGGTACTCAAATGCATCTCCGATAGTCGGACTGAAATCCAGTTGCTGGGTGGGACAGAATATGCAAATCCGCTCGTTGGGCGGCAACCAGTTTCAATTGTTTATCCCTTCGACCACTTTGTCTGCAGTTTGTTGCGCACAGTAGTGTCTGTCCATATTACTATTAGTCATTTCTTTTTCCTGTCCCCAGCCAAAATATCTCACGTGTCAGTAAGAATGGTGGAGGTATAGCTGCTCTATTTGATCTATCTATCTATGTTTTTTATTTTTCCCCCTTTCTCGATCAGGATTTGTATCAATAGCCATCTTTGTTTATACTTATAAGCACATATTTTGCGACAGCAGTTTAGCCGCCAATTCACATTGAAGGGATAGGAATGTTTCAGAGTTATTGGAGTGGGAAAAAATGATAAATAAAAATTGCAATTCATGGCTGCTGGAAAGCAAATGTATCAGAGGTCATTTACTCATACTGGTTTTCATAAGTTTCGAATTACTTGTCTTATCACAACTTACTTTTATTTTATTCAATAATAACAGTACAGTGTTTACTGATACATTCAGTACAGTGTTAACTGATACATTCAATACAGTGTTTACTGATACATTCAGTACAGTGTATACTGATACATTCAGTACAGTGTTTACTGATACATTCAGTACAGTGTTAACTGATACATTTAGTACAGTGTATACTGACACATTCAATACAGTGTTAACTGATACATTCAGTACAGTGTTTACTGATACATTTGGTACAGTGTTAACTGATACATTCAATACAGTGTTTACTCATACATTCAATACAGTGTATACTGATACATTCAATACAGTGTTTACTAATACATTCGGTACAGTGTTTACTGATACATTCAGTACAGTGTATACTGATACATTCAATACAGTGTATACTGATACATTCAGCACAGTGTTTACTGATACATTCGGTACAGTGTTTACTGATACATTCAGTACAGTGTATACTGATACATTCAATACAGTGTTTACTGATACATTCAATACAGTGCATACTGATACATTCAGTACAGTGTATACTGATACATTCAATACAGTGTATACTGATACATTCAGTACAGTGTATACTGATACATTCAATACAGTGTATACTGATACATTCAATACAGTGTACATTCAATAAATTTTGCATTGATTTTAAAATTCTATTACTGACCTATAAAGCTCTAAATCGCCCCTCAGTACCTGAGTAAACTTCTCTCCCACTATGAACCATCACGCCTACTTAGATCACAAGGTGCTGGCTTACTATTAGTACCTAGAATTAATAAAGTTACAACGGGGGAGAGCCTTCTCATACTAAGCCCCCCAGCTTTGGAATAATCTTCCTGTTAATGTTCAGGACTCGGACACAGTCTCAGTTTTTTAAGTTAAGTTAAGCTAAAAACTTACTTGTATAGTCAAGCCTTTGGCAATTAGTTTTCCCTGCCAGATCCAGACCTGCCAGAGTCTCTGCTGCTCTGTTAATACTGTAATCTGTGATCAGTCACTCATTACAGAACTGACTCTCTGTCTGTTTCCTTTCATTGCCGAGTTGAACAGCTGCCCATCCTGTGTGTATGATGCTGTTCCTTCTTCTGCCTTGATCAGGTGCCCACTGCTCGCCAGCCTTCTGTACCGGCTTGACCACCATTGAGCTTCATGCTGTACAGCGCTGTGCAATCCTCACCCTCAGATGCTGCTGCTGCTGCATAATCATAAACTAATCAAATTAACCATTGCCCCACCTGTTTTTCCCGCTTTGCACTATAATACCTCTACTAAAAATGTTTGCTATCCGGTGTCGACCAGAGGAGGATGGGTTCCCCTTCTGAGTCTTGGTTCCTCTCAAGGTTTCTTCTTCCTTCTCTTGGGAGTTTTTCCTTGCCACTGTCGCCACTGGCGACGCTCATGGGAGCTCAGACCCGGATGTTCTTTATGTAATGCTGATTTTTCTTTTCTTTCTGTAAAGCTGCTTTGTGACAACGCCTGTTGTAAAAAACGCTGTATAGATAAACTTTGCTTGCTTGCTTGATACATTCAATACAATGTTTACTGACATTTACTGATACATTTGGTACAGTGTATACTGATACATTCAATAGTGTTCACTGATACTTTCAGTACAGTGTATACTGATACATTCAATACAGTGTATACTGATACTTTCAGTACAGTGTATACTGATACATTCAATACAGTGTATACTGATACATTCAATAGTGTTTACTGATACATTTGGTACAGTGTATACTGATACATTCAATAGTGTTCACTGATACTTTCAGTACAGTGTATACTGATACATTCAATAGTGTTTACTGATACTTTCAGTACAATGTATACTGATACATTCAATACAGTGTATACTGATACATTCAATACAGTGTATACTGATACTTTCAGTACAGTGTATACTGATACATTCAATAGTGTTTACTGATACTTTCAGTACAGTGTATACTGATACATTCAATACAGTGTTTTCTGATACATTCAATAGAGTGTATACTGAAATACTATAAGGCATTCTGGATGTTAACTGTATTTTAACTTAATTCTATATGTTACACCGCTCTCTCAGTCATTAAAATGTGTTCATCATTCTGGACACATCTAATTCTTTCTTCATATTTCACTACTTCCTACTAATTAGTTTAAATTTGGTAGAGTAATAGCATCATAATAGAATCATTTTATACGTGTATCTGCAACATTTTGCATTTTGTTTTATTCAGAACAGTGCGTCCAAATCTTTGAACACTAATGTGTATAAATGGCCATGTAAAAAATTAAATTCATCTGTTTTTTTGGGGACACAAGTAAGAAGAAAAATGTGGAATATGGAATTTTAAATTAATCCGGATTTGTTTGGTAGGGCATTGGATCAATCAGGGTGGGCCTATTCCCTGCTTAATTTGTATGAATACAAATAATGGTGTCAACTTCATGAATTTTGCTTAATGGCTTACTAGGGAACCAAAGTGAAATAGGATCTAGCAGTGAATTCCAGCCACCAAAAATTCCCTTTCAGACGACTAAATGTCAAAGCTATTAAATACAAAGTGTTCTTAAATGTGCTGTTGACTAATAATGGATTGTAAATATTTGTCATCTGTACTGTTAACTATAGATTTCGACGAAAATCTTTCTCAGAATCAGCATTCTTAAACCAAACCTCAAAAGCTGTCTGGTGAAACTGAACATGAGACTGCAGTCATATGATGACATCCATGTATGCAATAAAGCTGTGATTTTGGTTTTGTTTTGACCATTGTGGTTTATGTAGTACTGTTTGAACTGTTTGGACTGTGATTTTATTATGTGAGGTACACTGCTGTTCAAAAGTTTAGAATTACCGTTTTCCAAAATTTAAAAGCAGTGTGGCGGCAGATAAAAGTATTAAATTATACTAATATACTAGTCCTGTCTGACTTCATAATATAATTACATATAATTAACAGAAAGCTCTAAAAAAAGTAGAAATGTTAGATGTAGCTGAAGAGGATTAAAAAATGACTAAATGAAATTATAATTAAATTGATATCTTTAGTGCCTTGTATCTCAGGGCAGACAAAAAAAAACCTACAAACAGAAATTAATCTATGGTTGATCAATTAATATTGACTTCTTGTTGCCAATATACTTGAAATGTAATGGAGAAAAGCCACTAATAAGCCCACATACCTCAGAAACTCACTTACATTTTAATGTGAAATATTTGAAAAATTGCAGCACTTAAAAACGTCTGTTTCCTTTGCGGTCTCAGCCAAAATAAATATGCGTCAGAGCAGAGGGTCAGGGCAGAGCGTCAGAGCAGAGCGTCAGGCACTGCTGCTAAGCTGTTTTGTTTTTAGCCTAGCTTTTAGCCTGTTTTTAGCCCAACTGGGCTCCCCAGCCTTTGTTTTTACCTTTTTAAGCCTTGTTTTAAGTGCTAATGTTTATCCGTCTGAGCCCCTGCACTGATTACTCTAAACCACGGACTGCTTGTTTTATTTTATTTTAATCTACGAGTTGTTTTGAGCCATGCCTCCCCTCAGCTCTCCAGCTGGATGTGGTGGCTGTGCACGGCTGAGCCAGAAGATTTGTGAACTTAAAGGAAGAATTTCTGTGCTCTACCAGATCGAAGACGATGAGGGTCTCCTCGACTCCTCGTTGGCTACAACTCAGGCTATGAGCACCGGGCTAGATGGCAGTTTTCCTTGAGCGGTTGCTACGGATGTCCAGGAGGAGGAGCTAAACCCAGGGCCAGAGAGGTGTGCTGCTCACCGCCCGTTGCAGGACCTCCAGGAAGCTGGCCCCCATGTGGTCAGAAATGGAAAAAATATGCTACTGTTCATTTGTGCTGCGTTTGTGCGGTAGAAATCATTGTTTGTGCTGGCACCGTTTTTGAGAAATGAACACTACTTTTTATTGCCTGTGACATCACTCAGCCCCCCATCAATGTCCAAATCGCACCAAAAGGGTCTCATTCATTTGTGCTGCGTGTGTGCTGGTTTGTGCCGTTACAAGAAATGTTTGTGCTTTTTTTCATAAAACTTTTAATTATGAAGTTATAGACTAAATAGATCATTTAAGTGATGTCATTCAGCCCCCCATCAATGTCCAAATCACACGAAAAGGGTCTCATTGATTTGTGCTGGTTTGTGCCGTTAAAAGAATCATTCATGCTGTTTTAATTGTCCAGTTATAAAGCCACAGGTTGGACAAGTGATGTCACGTAGCCCCCATCAACGTCCAAATTGCACCACAAATTTGTGCAGGTTTGTGCCGCTCAAGTAAACTTTAAAATAAAATGTTAATTTTCAAGTTATTGCAATCAGATTTGATGAATGACGTCACGCAGTTACAAACCAGCACAAATGCAGAACAAACGAATGAGACCCTTTTGGTGTGATTTGGACATTGATGGGGGGCTGTGTGACGTCACTCGTCCAACCTTTATGGCTTTATAACTGGAGAATTAAAACAGCACAAACGCAGCACCAAAAGGGTCTCTTTTGGTACGATTTGGATGTTGAATTGGGGCTCAGTGACGTCACAGGCAATGAAATGTAATGTAATGTTTTCCTACAAACGGTGCCAGCACAGACGACGTTTTCTACGGCAAACTCAGCTGGACGCGGCCGGACAGCCAAACTGCTGCCTACCTCCCCACGCCATCTTCACCTCCACCTGGCCACCCTGCCGAGCTCTATTATTAGGGGTCGCCACTGAGCAGCTGCATTGCGGCCACATTTATTAGCTGTCGCCAGTGAGTAGCCACATCGTTACCACATCATGGCCACTTTTATTAGCGGTCACCACTTCGCGGCCACAACACGGCCACTTTTATTAGTGACCGCCACTTTGCTGGCAGTGTTATTAGCAGCCGGCTCTGCACCTAACACATTTATTAGCCACTTCTCCTGGGCCATATTTCGTAGTAGCTGTCATGTCATCTGCACAGTTGTGGTGAGAAGCCACATGAGCCACCACTAAAGGGATTTGCCATGTGCTGTAGGTTAGTGGAGCTTAGCGTTTGGGGATTAGAAGATGAGGAATTACTGGAACCCACTACATTCCTGCAAGCATCTAGAAGTTGGACAGGAACTGCAAGCATCTAGAAGTTGAAATGTTCATTACACAGTTAAATATTTAATGTTGTAATTTCCACAATAAAACTAAACTGCTTTCACTATTATTTCCATACACATTTTAAATTTGTTATTATTTAAATACAAAATACCCACTGATTTGCAATAAGCCTACAAAACAGAATATCAATGCAACATTTAATTATCCTTGCCTGTCAAGTTTAACAAAATGTGTGGTCCAGTTCAGCACTTTAAATAGAGTGTGAGTAGAGTTCATCAGCCTATCAGAGAGTTATAGCAATATTAAGATTAGTCTCCCATAAGGAAAATATATATATTTCAAATATATATATATGAAATATATTTTTGCAATATATGAAAATGGCCAAAAATGTACTTCTTAAATATAAATTAAAATGCATTTGTTTGTATTTGTTGTTATATTTTTCAATTGTATGTATAAATAAAGGTTAAAGATGTAACTAAATATACATGAACTGAATGAACGGTACTGACTTCTGTGTTGTACTTTGTGTTACGTATGCAGTAAAACATTCACACAAAACGTATGTCAAATAAACAAGATATCAAATCGTCAAACTACATTTTCACAGTGTATCAATATCTACAACACTTGCTTTTGTTCTGTTAAAGGAACATTTAAGAACATTTACAATTAAGATACTGAAGCACAAATTCATTTCAGAAGATACAAACTCTCTTCAAAAGGTTTCCAAACAGTAAAGTACATTAGACAAAGTATCTTGGAAATTTTCATACATTTTCAAATGTACTTCATAAATACATTTACATACATGTGTTTTTCTATAGTACATTTCTATGTGTAATATTTCTCCATAAATGTTAACATAAGTGCATTTTAAAATATATGTACTAATATTATTAACATGGCAATATATTGTGAAATGCACTTTTGTGTTTGGAATGTATTTTAGTGAGGACTGCAATTTATTTGAAATGTACACAAGAGCAGACACTTTCGTCCATCACCCGGCATGCAGAGATCCAACTCCTAGTGGCACATCGTCCATGCCCGCCTCAGCCTCGACCGACCCGCAACCCTCCTCCATCCACTCTTATAGTAGGTGACTCAATCATCAGAAACGTTAAGCACCATACAGCCGTAGCTCACTCTATCTCTGGTGAGGATCCCCAGTCTTCTAAAGAAATACGACTCAGTGAAGAAGATAGTAATACATGTGGCATGTAGCCATACCAGCAATCAGAACACAGAACTGCTGAAAAATAACTTCACAAGCCCGCTATCTTCTGTACAAAACTACTGGTGAAGATGGGCTGGACCCTTACTTACTGCGTCTAGCAGCCCCAATTATTTTAGAATACATAACATATATTTTTAATCTCTGTTTTATCATGCAGAATTCCCAGGATCTGGAAAATAGCTCATGCAACTCCACTGCATAAAGGAGGGGAGGCAGCAGATGTAAATAACTACAGACCAATCTCAAAATTGTCCTGTTTAGCTAAAATTTTAGAATTTCTAGTAAATAGTTGACTTCAATCATTTCTATATAAAAATTGCATCCTGTTTAATTATCAATCTGGCTTTAGAGAAAAACACAGCACCATCTCTGCTACCACACTGGGTTTAAATTATCTCTATATGGCCATAGACAGGAAGAAGCATTGTGCTGACATTTTTATTGATTTATCAAAGGCTTTTGATACAGTTGATCACACTTTAAGGAACTTACAAAAGATTGGTTTTAATACAAATGCACTAAAATAGACCCAAAATTACCTTTCAGACAGATAACAGTGTGTAGTACTCAGTAATTACAAGTCAGATTTTTGACTTTATCCAAAGGAGTACCACAAGGTTCAATTTTGGGCCCAGTTTTATTCTATATATATAGAATACAGTGTACTACACAGTACACTGTTGTCTGTCTGAAAGGTAATTTTGGGTCCATTTTAGTGCATTTGTATTAAAACCTCAGACTGCAAAAGAGTATAAATACCTTGGAATATGGCTGGATGATAAACTCACTTTTAAATCCACTTTTAAATGTAGACAGAAGCTCGGTTATCTATATAGAAATAAATCCTGTTTCCCCATGTGTGCAAGAAAAAGAATTGTTGAGGCAACCTTACTATCTGTCATGGACTACGGTGGCGTAATTTACTGACATGCATCTGCCAGTTCCCTCAAACCGCTGGACTTAGTCTATCACTCTGCTCTGAGGTTCATTACTGGAGACCCATATAACACTCATCACGGCAGACTGTATGAAAAAGTTGGTTGGCCCTCACTAGTAGCACAGCGGAAAACACACTGGTTTATTTTTATTTATAAAACACTCTCTGGCTATATGCCAGCATATATTACTTCAATGATATCTGTAAATAATGGTATTTATCAGACTCGCTCCAGTAGTTGGATCACATGCCAGGTACAGAGAGTTTTTACTGAACTGGGAAAATCTGCCTTTAGTTACAGTGCATTTTAACTTTTAACCTTTATTTAACTTTTAGTGCCATTTTAAACTTTTTCTTTCTAACCACCTCCACTCTGCCTGCACCTGTTTTACCTGATTTTTTACTAGTATTGTCTTTTTTTTCCTTTTTTTAAATTGTTTTATTATTTATGTTTGTTTATTTATTATTCTGCATATTCTTATTCTTATTTTCATTATGATTATTATATTATTATAGTAATTTTAATTAATTTTTAGTTTACTTTTTCATCTTATCCTCCTTTTGTTTTATTTTGATTTGATGAACTTTTACATTTTAGCTACATTTTAATTATTGTTTTATATTTTGTACTGTATTTTTATGTATTTTTATTATTAACGTTCCACTTTTTTATACTTACCTGATTTGAGTCATTTTTTATTAAATTTACGTTTATTATTTGATTATTTGATATGTTCTTACACATTATTAATCCCTTTTCCTGTATCAACTCGGCAACATTGTAAATGAGGGTCACCCTCAATGTTTTCTGAGGTTAAATAAAGGTTGATTGATTGATTGATGTTGACTTGCAATGTTTGTGTGCACGAAGGACTGTCCTGAATATGTTTTTAAAGGTGCTTTAAATGGTGGTCCTGGAAAGGCACATCTTCCAGAATTCTGTGGGGTCAATAAGATAAATGTTTGTTATTCATAATATTTAGAGATTAATAAGTAAGTGAATGACATGTTTGACTGTGTTCTCTAGCATATGTTGTTCATTCTGCTGCTCTTACAAACATTAGCAAAGTGGTTGTTTTTACCACAGGTTTTGCATTTTTGCAAATAGTGGCAATAAGACAAGAACAAAAAAGCTACTTAAGGAGGACGAGGATATATCCGAGCAGGTGGGCAATGAGAAATGCTGACCTTATTTAGTTTGCAGCATACTGACATGATTACATCACATTTAAAATAAAAAGATTGCTGTGTGTGTTGTATAGTAAGAGTTTAAAGTGGGCCTGTGTGCTTACTCCCAGTCTAAAAATGAGTCCCATTCTTGGCCCTGCCCCAAAACAAACACCATCTTGCACTCTGGGCTGATGAAAGTGTCCAAGCCAAGCTTGTCAACTTGCATCAAACAGAGAACAAGTAAACAAAAGTAAAATGGAAACGACATGTATGGATGTGATTTTATGTGGAAAAAGTACAGATCTTATGGCATTTCAGTGAAAAGTGTAAATGTATTCCAGCCAGAGTTTATCCAGGTACGATCTGGACACAAAACACATGTTAATGCAAAGTGTCAACAGGCTAACTGTCATGGCTAAACCTTACAGACATAGAAAAAGGTAAACTGCTTAAACACATACATTTTCTGTACATAATGAAAAAATTAAAAAATGTAAATTTCTTGACACTTCGGGCCCTAAAAAGCCAGCAAAAATAAATAAATAAATAAATAAATAAATAGAAACATTTTTGTGGCATTCAATGTATAGATTTTTTAAAATGTTTAATAATAGAAAGATTATTACGCTTATGCAGGGACTCAGCAGCTACACGGCACAAACTTCCATTTGCTAAAATATCTACTGCTCTTAAAAGGTAGTTTAAATGTTTCGTTAAATTATTCATTCTTAAAAGAGTGTGTATGTTGTTCATTAGCTTACCAGTTATCAAAATGATTAACCATTTTTTTTTAAATGAAAAAGTCACTGCATGGGCTCAGGAACACTTCTGAAAAACACCGTCTGTGAAAGCAGTTTGTCGCTGCATCCACAAATGCAAGTTAAAACTCTAAAACACAAAAAAGAAACCACATATAAACAGGATCCAGAAACACTGCCACCTTCTCTGGGCCCGAGCTCATTTAAAATGGACCGAGGGGAAGTGGAAAAGTGCCCTGTGGTCCGACAAATCAACATTTAAAATTCTTTTTGGAAATGATGGACACTGTGTCCTCCGGGCTAAAGACCAATCAGCTTGTTATCAGTGCACCGTTCAAAAACCAGTATTCACAATAGTATGGGGGGGCATTAGTGCACATGGCGTATGTGATCTGCACATCTGTGAAGGCACCATTAATGCTAAATGATAAATACATGTTTTGGCAACATATGCTGCCTTCCAGACGACGTCTTTTTCAGAGAAGGCTTTGATTATTTCAGCAAGACAATGTCAAACCACATTCTGCACGTATTACAAGAGCAATGCTCTGTATTAAAAGAGTCCGGGCACTAAACTGGCCTACCCGCAGTCCAGATTTGCCACCCACTGATAACATTTGGCGCATTATGAAATGAAAAATACAACAAAGGAGACCCTGAACTGTTGAGCGGCTGAAATCCTATATCAAACAAGCATGGGAAGACATTTCACTTTCAAAATTACAGCAATTGGTCTCCTCAGTTCACAAATGCTTACAGAGTGCTGTTAAAAGAAGAGGTGATGAAACACAGATACGATATATATTGTACGATATATGTGGATGCCACGGTGGCGCGGTGGGTGGCACTATTGCCTTACAGCAAGAAGGGCCTGGGTTCGATTCCCCGACCGGGGTTCTTTCTGTGTGGAGTTTGCATGTTCTCCCACAGTCCAAAAACATGCAGTCAGGCCAATTGGACATGCTAAATTGGCCCTGGGTGTGAATGTGTATGTCTGCCCTGCGATGGACTGGCGACCTGTCCAGGGTGTATCCTGCCTTCTGCCCGATGACAGCTGGGATAGGCTTCAGCACCCCCCGCGACCCTAGGGAGAAGCGGCATAACAGGTGTGTATGGATGTATTTCATTCTGTTTTGTCACTACCAATGCAATTATAATGCCTCTTTCAGTCACTTAAACAGTTCTGCACAGAGAAAATTTTCAAAAAAATTTACTTAATTGCGTAAAATATAATATGATGATTTTGATGATTTTGTATATATGTAACTTGCTACTCCTACTGTTATCTAGCTTATCACTATTACTTATTCCTATTAATATCTTAGGTTTAAATAGATTCTAGATAGATCATTTGAACCAATTTGGTAGAATGGTCAATATATGTTAGTGAGAATAGCCCACCAATCAAAAACGTCCAGCCAACAGTATCACCTGTCCAGAAATTGACCACTGATTAAGTGGTCACGAGCTAGACACCAGCCCTCCAAGGCTGGAACTGAACTCTTGGACTACTTGTACCAACATGGTTATATCAACACAGCACCCACCAACATACCATTACCATGTCCCTGCAGTGCTGAGGATGAGCCACCATCCGAATAGTACCTGCACAGTGGTGGTCCAGTGGGGGTCCTGACCATTGATAATTGAGATAAAGAGGGTTAACAAAGTATGCAGTAAAACAGATGGACTGCAGTCCGTAATTGTAGAACTACAAAGTGCACCTATATGGTAAGTAGAGCTGATAAAAATGGACAATGAGTGTAGGTACAAGAAGGTGTGACCAGTTAGTGCACATACACATAAATACGTTCTATTGTTTGTGCACTGGAAGACTTGTAAAGTATCTGTATTGGGATGGCAGCCTTTGCTTAACTTGAAATTGGATAAAAAGCATTTCCCATTCCCATCTGTTGGCACATAAAAGTGCCACAGTCACCTGATCATCACTGTTAGTATAGTGGAAATCCCCCAGCAGCAGATTGAGCCATAAAGGATGATAACTGCTGTTGTAGCAGAAACTAGAAAGAACCTCCACAAATAGTTTCTGTTTCTTCAGCAGTAAAAGTCGTGACGTAGCTTACACTCACTCTGCTGACAGCTTGCAGTACTCGGTGCCCTTTGTTGTTCTTCCACAAACGATGAACGTGACGCCACTGTGGTGATGCAACTCCGTACAACAGTCCACACTCACGTAAGCCACATGCTCTGAATGTTCTCAAAACAGGAACGTGTTTCCGTCTCAGGAAGCAAGTATGCAGCATTGCCCTCTCAGTTCTTATGAGAAAGGGAGCTTCTCTCTTCTGAAAGTGATATTTTTAAAGTGGCTAGCATTTTTTGACGTAGCTCAATGTTGCAGCTTCCAAGAAATCAGGTTTCCTCACTTATCAAGACTTGTTAACACAGCAAGATGGAGCTGGATTGCGGCAGGTCTTTACACGAATAAATTCAAAAAAACATTCGGATTAAATTCAGTATCAACAACATACCACTGCTTGCGCACTTGATTCAAAATTGTTTTTCCTCTATCTAAGCACAGCTGCCGTGGAAGAAAGATGTTCCGTCATGAGCCAATACAAACAAATTGTATTACAAAACCACAGTCGACAAAACAGCGCGCAGCCAGAACCCTTGCGGGGGGCCCTCGTCTGTACAGCCGTGCTCTTTTTGGTGGCAGGTGAACTTTTTTAAGGCTGTGGATTAGGCCTTAGAAAGGATTGTGTCTGCCTCTGCCTCTGGTGTGAAACACAATGTCGAAAGTCGATTGGATCTTGGCAGGGTGTACGGAAGAAGTTGTAAGCATGGAGGCTAAATCGAGTATATGTATGTATGTAGATATGTACATAAGTATAAGCCCTGTTGACCCCTTCTTTTCAGCCTTGGTTCACATCCAAATTTTTTCTTCTGCTTCGCTTTTTCTGTGCAGAAAGCACACACCACCAGCATAACAACTGCCTCCGCCATGTTGGTTTAGCTCTAAAGTCAGGATAGTATACTCTATAGACGCACATCGACTGCCTCACAACAACTGAATTCTGTATTACTGCTACTGGTTCATGAAGTAAGAACCCGTTTCTGTTTAAACTGAGTGGCTGACAACTTATTTCCTTATCTAGAACTAGGCTGGTCAGCTAGCTATCTAGTTAGCTAACATGCAAACATGCTAAACAACGCCATCATTAATATTACAGGCTTGAAAGAAAGTACTTACTATAATGATTGTGCAAAATTGTGCTTTTTAAATTTCTTTATAGGTTCTTTATAGGATCTAAATTTCTTTATATATTCAGCTGTTACTCTGGAGTTCCAGGGTTCTACTAGTTCTGAAATCTGAAATGATCTCATCATCGCAGGCTTTGCACTTTGGAGTAAGGCACATCCTTTCACTATGATGAACAGAGGTAAAATCACTTTTATATGGATTATATTGGAATTTATAAGGAGAACCATTTAGTAATGAAGAATCTATAAAGAACCTATAAAGAAATTTAAAAACGCACAATTGTGCACAATCATTATAGTCTACCATCTAATCCTGGGGACTTTCGCTTCTTCATAGAGGCAGCAGCATGTTTCAGTTTCTCTAATGTAACATGAGAATGAAGTTGAAAGAATCTATAAACATACTCATATCTATTAAATCACTAGGTGCTTCAGATTTGTACAGTTCAGAGTAAAATGCACAGAAAACTTTATTAACCTGCAAGGGGTGAGTATGGACAGTCCCAAAGGTGTCCTTAGCAAGCAAGCTGCTCTGACCATTTGACTCTTAAAACTGAGAAGTTAACTAGGTCTGTCACATTGCTTATAATAGAGCTGCCTCGTTAAGTCCTTAAACTCTGCCTTCAAGAACATTATGACTGGGGCAGCCTTCAAGGAACGACTGCCCCAGTCATAATGTTGTTTCTGCATTATCTCTAAATTGTGAATCATCCCTTGATTTGAATTAGTTTTGCCCTTCTAGGCTCTGGCAATTTCAGAAGTATTAGATATACAAATGCCTCTAATTGCACATTTTGTGGTCTCCCAGAGAGTATAAGGGAGTTTATTTCTGGAGTATTATTCAATTCAATAAAATTTTTTTAGGTTATATTCCATAAACTCTTCGTCTTGAAGAAGAAAAATATTAAAGTGCCATCGTTTAGAATAGACTGAGATAGGTGTAGAAAGTATGGTAAGTTTGACAGGGCAGTGATCCAAAATGAACATCAGCATGTTTAGCAAATCAGGAGAAAGAAGAAAACAATCAATTCTGAAAAATGATTCATGACATGAAGGAAAGAAAGTATAGTTCCTCATGTTCGGATTCAAAATATGCAAAGCATCTGTAATATTTAAATCTGGCATGAAAGTATTAAAATGACTAACCTAACTAATTTGAGTGGACAAAGGGGCATTACCAGTGCATCTATCTAAGCTACCAACTGCAAGATTAAAATCTGCTCCTAAAATAATAGTCTAGATGTTGCCTAAAGCTAACATCTTTCTGCAGTAAGGCCTAGAAATCCAATTAAGAAATCCGATAAAGAGAACTGGATTTTAGGTCAGTAATTGAATTTCTCGGCACATGTATCTGATCTTAATCTTAATCTTTCTCAGTCTGCACAAGTGTGAAAACAGATTATGGTACCGGAAATTAGCAAGCAGCGTTTCACACAGCATGCATGAGATGGCAGCAAAACACCTTCGGAGCAACGCTGAAACATGCTACATGCTTGACAAAAT
>JAILXH010190894.1:5881-21808 GCA_023558415.1 Piaractus mesopotamicus | reverse complement strand
CTCTCTCTCTCTCTCTCTCTCTCTCTCTCTCTCTCTCTCTCTCTCTCTCTCTCTCTCTCTCTCTCTCTCTCTAATGCAGGGTCGTAGCCCGGAGCACAGGCAGTACTCCTCAGAAACACTGAAACTTCTGTGCTGTCCAAGGCCGGCACGTAGCTAACTCATTATGGAGCTTGCAGGTGTGGATGTGGCAGGAGGGAAGATAACAGCCTCCACACACTCTCCCTCACGGCCAGAAGCGGCTTGAGAAAAATGAATATCAGCACTGCTTTTTGACAGCCGATTGGACTATCCATGCTCGAGCTTGCACTGCGTTATTTAGTAGCAACTGTTAGGAGGGTTGCTTTACAGAATGCTGGCAAAAATCCCATTCAATCTAATGAGAAACTGAACTTATTTGGGGTAACACATTACTTGAACCCTGCTATGTAACACTGTCTTAAAGAGGTCATAAACATGTCATAGCAGCCGTCATATCACTGCTGTCTGAGTAAAATATTATATCTCCAAATTGGTCACTTTGCACAAGAAGGAAAAAAACTTTCTTAACTTGTAATGGAAGGAAATGTAAGTTTTTCCAAGTAATTTTAGACAATTTCTATTGATGTGTCCATCATGAAATTTTAACACAATGTAAAGGCTAACTGGAGTTTTCAAGGTATGCAAAAAAAGTAAAATGGCTAGTTAGCCATCATGATATCAAACATTATGAATTCTGTCACGATTACTGACTGTGTTTACATGCACACAATAATCCGATTATAATAGGATTTCTGCAGTTATCTGATAATTCAAATGGTCATGTAAACAGCATACGCCGATTTTGTAGATCGGAGTAAGGTCTAGAAATCCGATTAAGAAATCAGATTAAGAGAGCTGGATTTTAGCTCAGTAACCAGATTTCTCAGTGCATGTGTGCTCTTACTCTGATTTCTTTCGGATTTCTGAGGCTGTGCATGTGCGAAAACAGACCGCGGTACCAGAAATAAGCAAGCAGCTTAAATATTTTAATCTTCTGGATGATGTATGTTCATATTTTCAGGTAAAGTGGCACAATGTTTTTAAAAAAAGCCATGGCACGAAGTTTGAGTGTTACATTATGTTTACGTCACGTCTTCTTCTGTGAGTTTATCGGCTGGTTGCAAAGCAAACTACAGTTTTCCCATTATCTAATTACTCAAGTGCATGTAAACATGTCGATCAGATTACTGACAAAATATGATTTTCTGCACTTATCAGATTATTAAGTGCATGTACACGCACTCACTAATGGTAATAGTAACATATCCCTTTTAAATTATTGCGTATAATCTGACTCATGACAACATATGACATTTGCCATGAGATGTTTATGGCATGTGTATGTTAAAGCTATCCACACTTTATGTACACTTTACATATGTTAAGTACACTTCGGTTGCTCATTAGACTGAATGGGACTTTCCAACATTCTGTAAAGCTTGTTCAACCTAGCAACAGTCGCTAGGAAAAAAACAGTGGGCAGAATATGGAGAAACAGACAGAGAAACGTTAATGATTCCCAGAGTATCTCTTCACCAAATGACCCTTTTATAAGGAAGCTGCTTATAAAGTTTACTTCACTGATCTATTGATTTGCGTGTTATGCAAATAGGTCTATTTTCATGCTGTGTATGGTCTGATGTGGGTCCGGTGCAGACTGAGCTACTGATAGATGGATGAGGGCCGGACAGAAAACTGGTCTAAGTGTGTTTGCGTCTGAGTGTCTTGGGTCTAACAGCACTGTGAGTTACAGGCTGCAGCTGTGAGCTCAGCTCAGGAAAACAAAGGAGAAGACTCAAATAAAAGAGAAAGAGAGCTTTTCCTCATCTGCAACTGCTGGATCGAGAGCAGTCCCATGTGCAGGCAATATGATGACCCCTGAACTATAACCTCAAGCCAGAGAATCCACTTGGAAGCTCAAAGAAACAAAAACATAATTAAAGTTTAATCCAAATTGCTTCCTGTTTGATCCAATTCATAGATTTTCCTAGTTTAAGTAATTCTGTTCATGACTCATTTCTGCTAAAACCACTAGATTGAATTACTTGGGCTTTTGCCCGAAACCAAGTCAAAGTAAATCTGTCAGACACATCTGAGTGGTTGACCATTCTAACATATGGAGCCTAAAACTAAATGCTCCACACTCTACCAGCTGTCATCTTACAGCACTTTGTCTTGAGCCAAATTCCTCCTTAGCCCTCAGATTTATACATCGTTAATCAAGCGTTCAGAGGCATCACCGATTTTGGACACTTTGCGCAAAAGGCATGTGTAAAACTGAGTTTGGCCAGGAACACGTAACAACTCTGTATGCTTTTCAGCGTTTGCACGTCTAAATATTTAGGTTTCCAATGCCAAGTTCTTCTTGTGCTCATAAAGGCTGACATCATCCTCCTCCTTGGCTCAGAAAACACACTCTCGCTCCAACTCCTCCCACCCACTCTTCTACAACTCACGCTTTCACAAGTCAAGAGATGCATTCACTTGTGGTTCTGCACTGCCAAATGTCACCAATAGGAAACAATGCCATCACTGCCATACGTCCCCACAGGTTTAGGCCAATTGTTTTTGGCCAGTAGTTACAGGATGAAAGTGTACGCAGTACAGAGATGGCAGAGGGCCCAGTGAGTAGCTAACCCTAACCATAACCCCAACCCTAGCTATAGAGAATAATTTAGGTGTTTCATTCCAAATAGACCACTTTTAAGGGTTTTTTCATGATATATGTTGTTGAGAGTGAGCTGTATAATGATTAATGCTACTTTTATTTGAGAAATAAAACTGTTTTCCATTATATGTCAACCATTATATTTTTCAAAAACTTGTTATATCCCAAATCATTACAAGTGGATATGCAGCATTTTGGAACGAAACTCTTCAACTGTATAACAAAACAGCAATAGCAAGTCTTGGAATAGCAACTGGAACATCTTCATGTAATACCCCCTTCAACAGACTAGGTTAAAAACTGCATGTCCTAAGACTCTGTTGACATCAATCAACTGTGGCAAGGTGCATCTCAAACTGGGTTATGAAAATACTACACTGTACTGACCATAATTTAACTGAATTTAACTGAATCGTGGTGAAATGTGAGATTTCCTAAAGAATCAAAGAGAATCATTGTGTGGCCAGAGATTCCCACCCCTAATCTCACACCTTCGTTCCCTGACCCTTGTCAGCCCGGGTGTACTCACGTTGTTCTTGCTGGTGACAGAGAAGGTGGCCCTGCTGGAGAAGCGCGTGGCAGTGGGGCTCATAGCTGAACCGCTGGCTGAGCCGGTCAGCGCACCCACGCTGGGGGCAGGAGGAGAAGAAGTGTACTGGTTTCCGGTTGGGCTGCTCTGGGCCTGGGACTGCGTCTGCGGTGGTCCGGTGCTCAGCAGAGCGCTCCTGTCACACACCGTCCCGCTCAGCATCTCCACCTGCCGGGTGAGGGCCTCCAGCTGACCCCGCAGCTGCCGGTTCTCCTGCTGCAGCTGGGCCACGGCGCGCCCCAGTGGGCCACTCACACGCAGCGCCTCCTCCAGGCGCCTCTCCACGCCCAGCTTGAAGGCACTCACGTCCACGTGAATCTCACGCACTGCATCTCGCAGGGTGGCCTCATAGCGGGCCAGAGCGGCACACACCGTCTCTCCCTCTGGGGAACCCTCAGCCACCACCGCCAACGGCCCAGCGTCCATCTCAACCAGTCTAAAGCACTGCTGCTGCTCTTAACACAGTGTCCCAAATGCCTGGACTCTTCTTTACATGCACCTCAATGAGGTCTTAATCTCTCTCCCAGGTAGGTCCCACTGGAAGTCCACCAACTACGACCTGCTGAAGCAAAGCAATGTTAGCACCAGCCTCCATAAACCCCCATTCACTTAACCCCAATTTATTAGACATTAAGCCACCAAATATTCTCAAGCATGGCTTAGAATTTCCCACATACAAAACCATCATAAACTTCACTTTACCAAGAATATTTGCTCACATTATTGATTAAACAAGGCTATTTTGACTTACATACTTAAAAAACATTACTTAATATATGTGTAGTGCACTGAATTTACTTGATTCACATGTGTTCATCATTCCCACACTAATAAAATTTACCACCACAGTTTCAGTTTACTTACTTTTGGCTGTAAATGTTTGAAATAAGACCTTTTATTTATGCACAAATTATTCAAATTAGTTAATCAGTGTCAACCATCATATATTACACATTGGTTTCATAGTAGCCACTGAATAATGACTCTACAGTTTAAGCAGTAAATGATACAACTTTCCTGTAAATGTGAATCAAACTCTACCAACAAAAGCACAGTAATCACTTGCTGTGACTAGTATCCTATACAAGCTGTTGTGCAATATCATGTATGTACAGACCTGTGTCTTCAGTTGTCTCTTTTCAAGTCAGTAAAAGTCTTGCCTCCTCAGCTGAGTGTATGTGTGCTCTGCGCGCTGTACTGTTTTAAAGTACAGCTCACACAGTCAGGTTAATCTCCCACTCCTCAGCCCAGGGGAGGGAACAGAGGGAGGGAGGGAGGGAAAGAGGGAGGAGTGTTGGAGTTGCATTCTATCCTAGCCCAGTGCGGCTTGTTGGAAATAGTCCCTTCTTGTTTTTGTTGTCTGTTCCCTCCTCTACTCTTTCCAGTGTATTTGTGTCACTCTCCACTTTCACAGCACAAGGAATGCTCTCTCTCTCTCTCTCTCTCTCTCTCTGTCTCTGTTGTGTCCTGGCATCTGTGTCTGTGCTGTCAGCTGTCTCACTCTCTTCCAGCACTGTCACACATCACGACAGAACAGACAGGCCTTTTGTTTGTCCTGTCTCACTTTTACAGGGCTCAGAGCAGCGCCGGGCCCAAGGGTCAAGA
The DNA here is from genome assembly GCA_023558415.1 of Piaractus mesopotamicus. NCBI lineage: Eukaryota > Metazoa > Chordata > Actinopteri > Characiformes > Serrasalmidae > Piaractus > Piaractus mesopotamicus. The sequence continues at coordinate 16,928 of JAILXH010190894.1, read as the reverse complement.
TAAAGGGGTCAAGATTCCACTCCAAAGAGTTCAGACAGGCCATGTACATTTAAATACAATAGGGAACAAAAAAAGGTCAAAGCAGAGGAACCCTTTGGCTACATTCACCCACTCATAGACCACTGTCTTCACTGAACTTTATGTGACACTTCCGTGCTTTTCAGATCAGTGTGTGTGTACAGCGCACAATAGTTTGGGCAAAAATCTAATCAGACATGAAGTTTGCTTATTTAGCTTTGCACTGGCTAATATATCTGTTAGCCTTACACAAACTGCGTGACTAAATCATAACACATCTTCTTCAAACTGGGTTAAGTTCAGTATTGTAGCGTCAGCGCAGAAGAAGTTGCAGACAACTTAGTGTCTACAGGTGAATGTTCTTTTATTTTGAACAGGAACTTCAACAGAGTCAGAGAAATGCCCGGCCCAGTGCTACCCCAACACATAACATGGAGAGAGGTCAGTGTGCGAGGACACATTTGAGTAGGGTTGACACTTCTAACCACTTGTTACACTGCAACGCCCACCCTTCTCAGACACAATTACTCTAATAAACACAACTACAACAGCAACGGCAGTACCTTTTTAATCAGAGTGTGGCACACTCTGCATGGCCACACCCCCTAAGCCCCTCATGGGAACGTGGAGTCTGTGGCGGACACCACACAACCCCCCCACCCAAGGGTCAAGTGTCGTGTCCCGGCAACCCACACAGTCCAAACAAAGTCTGTGGAGTCCCTGCCTTATCCACTGACACAGCCATCAACAGTCCTCTCCTTCAGTGTGTCAGAGGAGAGAGACTGAGCACTGCATCCTCCTCCTGGGTGCGGCAGAACTCAAGTCTGGTGCTACTGGGGTCCACCTTACACTTTCTACATCGTCCACTGCACCACCGATGCTGGTCAAGGTGCTGCTCGTGTGCACTGCCCACAGCCCTCAGGGATCCACCTACTGTGGGTGGCACTGTGCGTCCAGCTCCTCCAGCATTAGCAGCTTCCCCCACGAAAAGCCGTAGTGCCCTTGACCTGACAGCACTCCCCACCCGAGATCTACCAATCTGCCCTGATGCTGCGCGTTCAGCTTCTCCCAAGCCAGCAGCTTTATCCACGGAGAACGAAGGCCACACTGCCAGACACCTTTTTGCCTCAGCTCCACCGCTAGCCACTGCAACCAGCTTCACCTGTCCCGTGATGCCAAGTGATTACTTGTAGCTGTGTGGAGTACAGCTCCCAGGTGCCTTCGCTGTTGCAGGGGGGATGTGTGCCATCTCCCTCTCACTGGACTCCAGCTGGGCTCACCTCACTCTTAGCTGGTTGGACCTGTCCAGGAGGGGGCAGGCGCTTGGTATACCTTTCTTCCAGGCTATGTCCTTATCGCTGTCCACCTTTTGAGTTTGTTGAGGCACCGCTCAATTTCTTCAAACTCGTGCCTTCTGACACCAGTGTAGCATCAGCACAGAAGAAGACAGAAGAAGAACACGTCTTCTCACAGTAATGCGGAGCCTGTGGCAGACGCCACAATATTTATCATGTTGTGTAGTGTTGTGTAGAGCAGCACTATATCCCTCAGCCTCATCGCTTTGACAGAATTCAGAATTTTCTATTATCATCATGTTTCAGTTCATCAATGTTCTCTCACTACAATATCCAGCGTGCATTATGCAAATACATCACACAACCATTGGGAATCCCTGTGATGTCAATTAATCCTCACTACCTGCCGAGCCACCGATCTATAGTCTATTGAATACAACTTAGCTGTCATTAGCATAACTCTTGCCTTGATTATCAAGCAAAATCTTTTAAAAAAATGCCAGAAACAGGTTTTTTACCCTTTCAACTAAAGAAAAGAAGCCAAACTGTTTCTAGATACGTGTCTAACTGTGTCTTTCAGCTTGCTGTCCTCCTTTTCTGATGAGTCATTTTCTGTCATTTGAGTAGTTCATTCTCTCCATTGTAATGATGTTTAACATGTAACGTTTACCATCTGCCTTCTGTGTGCTTTTACCAGCTAATGAAAAAAGTCTACCCTCAAAATTCTACCCCCCGAGCAAAGTTTTTTTTCTTTTTTTTCTTTTTATTTTCAAACCACAGATGTGGTGATGATTACATTTCTTATTTTGGCCAAAGTGTCCCTTTAAGTCATCTCAAATAGACTTGCTGATGTGCTTATCTCGTTTCTGACATAATGTTTTGTGTATATACAAAGTAAAGATAAAACTCAGGCTTGAAGATGCTCCTACTACCATTTTTGGACATCACAACTGACATATTTTTATAGACAACAGTGATTCATACAGAAACAACATAAGTAAATTTCTTTCAGATGACTTAACAGCTTAACACAATTTGAGGCACATGCGTGATGATTTAGACATGCAGTTTAGACATGTAGCACAATACTAAACTGGTGGCTGTAAAATTCCATTAATTGTTAGCTACATTCTCCGTGTAGCTTAAAAGTTAAAGGACCAAACCTGGGACACCAAACACGCCTTGGCCGATCAACTATGGGCGAAATTGAGTAAACTTGATTTTTGCCCAAACCGTTGCTTTTATAATGGCCATCAAAATGACCATAGACGAGAGTGTAGTGTGAGACCTGGGAAATAACGGATTTGGGGGAGGTTTGTGTGTGCGTAAAGTACCAGACCCCAGACAAAGCAAACATTCCTGGTCAGATAGCAAGTTGAGGAGGGGTGCTGGGGTTTTTGGGGCTGCAGTACTGATGACCTAACACAGGCTCTATAATGAAGCCAGCCCCACAGCCAGAAACAACTTTACATTCCAGTGTCCTGTTTACTGTAAACACTGGAGGCTGAGGGACAGCGGAGGTGATTTATAATGGCACACTGTCAGTCTGGAAACAAGCCCACTGCAAGCCCCCCACTGGCTTTACATTAGAGAGCTGTGTGCGTGAACACTATACACAGAACTCGGGCAGGAAGCCTCCATGCTGGGCAGGAAAAGAGAGAATCTGTCAGTCCTCCGTTCGGCCTGTCTCTCCGGATCCTTCAAGCTGTCGACAAAAGCCTGTGTTTTTTTTTTTTGTTGTTTTTTTTTTTGCTTAACTTTAGCAGTGGAGGACTTTTTAACAAAACAGCAAAAGCTTAAAAATTGCAAGTCTCCACAAAAACGTCTGAGAAGCTGTTGCTGTGTTTGTTCTTTTTTTATCTCCCTGAATATGATTTTTATAACGTCATTCTGTGGTGACGTCAGTCCCTCACGCTAAGCTCAGGTTGTAAACGTTTCACAACATTAGAAAAGAAGCCAGACGGGGAATTCTGAACCTGTGCAATGGTGCACTTATCTGTGGCAGTTGGTTATTGTATCTAAAACTATGAGGCTTTATCCCCTTGTGTATCTGAGGCTGAAACTAGTGGTATTTTTTATTTTTTTTTAACCATAGATTAACTGCCTCCTAAAATGTCTGTGCACTGGCCTGGCCAGCACCGTAAATGTGAGTTCATTCAGTAAAGAGCACTACAAGTTTTCCAAATGCTTTCTTATCCACCTCTTTCTAGGGGTCGCTACTTTGCTGCAGGTATACTTTAGTACATTTGTAGTAAACTTGGACAAACTTAGAGGTCCAGTTTCCCAGACATGCATGAAGCTTGGTCTTGGACTAAATTGCAGTGCCAATGGTGAATCACCATTGGAAATTCTTTATAGTCTAGGCTTAGGCTTAATATGGCTCTGGGAATCTAGCCCATAGTATATAAAATGTTTTTTTTTTCATACAAATAGGTTTTTTAGGGAGCAGCAGGTCCAAGTTTGGCGGAGTGGAACGAACCCAGAGAGGCCTTTGTGATTACAGTGGGCCAAGCAAAACCCTGCAGGCCTAGACTGGAAAGAGCACACTTATCAGACTAGAGATCAGTGATGGCGATAGCTCACCCAGGTATTGCAACACTGTAGAGAGCTGAGAGACAATGGAGGAGGATGTGAGCGAGTCAAAAACATGACTACTTCCTGAGAAGTCACTGAGAGGCCTGGACGATGTCATCTTCTTAGGCAACAAAGGGAAGCTGGTTCGGCGAGTTAGCTGATATGACTCATTTATTGCACAAAACATACTGTCTAGCAGTAGATCCGTATACAATATCGAAGTGTCTGCCGCGGCCGCGCTGCCATGAGCAGCTTAGATAGTGTGGCCATGCAAATGGCTCTAAGGGTGCACCATGCTCCTGGTTTAGATAGGGACTGTTCAGCACTCTGGCTGATGTTGATATTGTTATCAGTGTAGTTTTCCTCTATGCTGACGCTACAATATCATAATAAAACACTAATATGATGCTTGCTTAGTGTAAATAAGTACTAATGGCTTTCAATTTTTGGCTACAATGCTACTTCTCATCAGTGTGTTTGATACATATCAAAAACATGACTGCAAAAAACGCCAGAAGCCATCTGTGAGCGAGTCCTAAGTGAATGGGGGTGAATGGAGTTAAACAGCTGATACAAAGAGTTAACCCTTCAAAATTCTAGGCTTATTATATACTAAGGCTTATTATCCAGTAGCTACAGGGACTTCAATGCAAACAGGCTGAGCTATTCTTAGGTTATAGAAGTGTGTAGTAAAACTTTGGGCCCGCTGGAAGGCCCTGGCTATGTAAGGGTTTAAAACAATTTCTAACCAGTGCAGGATCTTCCGTTAATTTTAGAAAGTAGAAGGATGTAGTTCACTAAAAAGCACAGAAAACTTACTGTATATTTCTTTTTTTTTCTAGCAGGAAGCTAACAATACTGCTACTGAGTGCTGATTAGTTGGCAAGCAGAGCAGCTCACATTTATGAATGTACTTTATAAATTCCTATAACTGGACTTCAATAGCGCTTAAAAATGTTACAGCTGTGTAAAAATGTTCTATACTGTGTTGTATTCAGGATATGAATGCATTCTTCTATATAAAAATGTTTAAGCATTCACAAGCTATGGTTTTTCTCAAATCCTCCATATTAACCCATTCACTCGGGAGCACCCTCTAGCGTTTGACAAACCTGGGGGACATTACTGGGTGGCAATTCTCCTCTCTACAGATTTTCTGGAACCACCCAGAGTTCCTTTATCAATTACACCAGAATTGTTTTTGTAAAATGTCTTTTACGTCGTACCCACTTCCTTCTTTTATAAATTGTAGTTTAACTTCCTGCGGCAAGCCCCCATCTGCGAAAGGTCTTGTGCAGTATGGGGTGCAGTGAAGTGCAGGCGGTTGTAAACATTAATGAGGGGAGCTGAATTAGCCGCAGAGCGCACGTATTGCGTCATTGCACTTTTACACGCACTCATACACAACCAGACAGTGTCCGTGTTCTCCAGCTGCAGGATACACACACTTAGGGCAACTTCTACACACTCTCAATTAGTGTCACAAACACACCTCTCAAATCCACCCTTGTTTACATGAAGAAAAACATTTATCACACCATCCCTTTTGCAGAGTGATGCTTTACTCTTTCACTCTTAGAGGATGGAATGAAGGAACGCTCCCGAGGGAAAGATCGGAGCCCTGCTGGCTCTCGTCCACCAAGACAGTCGATGACAAATCGCTGATCCTTTTAAAACAAACCTCCATTTATTTCACTGCACGTTGACTGCGGCTTTCCCTAAAAGCTGGTCTGCGGGGCCATTACATCAGTGTTTCCATGGGAACCCTAATGTCCAAACACGTCCAAAAGAATAACAGCCAGCCAATGATGTCATCATCACATCAAAGTCAATTTAATTAAGCACACATGGTGCCAAGTGAGAAAGGGAGAGAGAGAGAGAGAGAGAGAGAGAGAGAGAGAGAGAGTGTAAGTGAGAAAGAGAGGAAGAGAGTAAGACGATGAGAGAGTGAGAGTGAGAGAGAGGTCTGGAAAGGCATGCAAAAGCACAATAAGAGTGATTCAAGTGTGTTTTTATATGTGTTTTTATAATGTCTTTGGCATCGTCTTTAAGGCATGAGCACAGGCAGCTATTGACAAACAGGGAGGCGATCAATTCAGGAGGTCTGAACTGTAAGGGGGTCACTGATGATGTGTAAAACACACACATATACACACACGCAGGCACGTACGCACACACACTCCAGTTATGCACTTAGCTTTAGTCATTGCACACATGACTGGCAGCAAATCAGCAGTGAAGACATCACATTTATAACAATCAGTGAGCTGTCGAGTCGTCATGAGCTGTGTTCCAGCTGGATTAGGTTTATTTGGCAGTGTACTGTTATTTAAGTAATTGCTGATGATTTTAATCCAGTAGAAATCCACACTGTGCAGTTTTTACAAGTCTGGTGAATAATAATTCTGGATTGTATTACCTTCTGTAAGAGCTTCCACAGTCATAGTACCACACTGTAATATAATAATAAACCTGCTAATAACTAACTTGGCTCTGTGTTGTTATTGTTATTGAGGCTGAATCTCGAATGACTCCCTACTCCTTATATAGCACATTGTATAGCAGTGAAATAATGGCCTCTGCATCCATATTATGTATTATACCTTTTAGGGCTCTGTGTGAATTAACGTAATTTCATGACCTATTTAGTGCACTGCGCTTGAGATTCAGCCTAAATGTGGCACATCATGTAGCTCTGACATCTGCACTATGTTTTAATCTGGGTTATTTGTGGTTATTTGTGAAAATTGCACTGATACTTTATTGCATACAAACTGTCCAGGCAAATTCCACATCAATTGCATTACAGAACCTCCAATAAGAAAACCAGCTTGAGCAAAGCACTAAATCATGGAAGGAAGCTGGGTATTACAGTGATTTTACCATTGTGTTTTAAGACACAACCTAATATGAGGTAAAATCACTATAACACACGGCCTTCTGTGGCTTACTGCTTTAACAAAATGGTGATAAAATACACTATGATACAATGTTCTAATGTTTAATCAATAATTTAATATATCATTAATAATAATCACATTCAATAATTCTTACACCAACCAATACAGTTTGTTAAGAGTAGACTACGGTTGCCAGGCAACATAACGGATTAACACAGAACTCAGCTGATGTGTGCATGTGTATGTGGAGCTCCATTGGAGGAAATAATCTTGTGCTGGGGCAGAGAGAGGGAGTGAGTGAAGGAATGAGGGACGAGGATTGGGGGAGGACACATTCCCCAAAGCCCAGCCGACCTCCTGAGAGCGCCGGCTCCGTATAATTACAGCCCTGCTCCCCTGCTTCCACAGGCAGCACGAGCAGTCCCAAGTGTGTTTTTCTATGCACTGGGTGGCAATTCAGCTCTGACACACGAATGCAGGCTCTTATCGATCCAAACACACGTATGCACACATACATACACACAAACTATGCATTTACTGTACATCCACACCACATCAGAACGTGCCACTACATGATTACACAAAGACTCAGAAAAAACTCCCTTAAGCTTTCCTATCAACACATCTTTGAGTTCATTCAAACTCAGAAGGATCGCCTGAGTCTGAAGACTGACTCTTTTAAATGACCTCATTGAACCAAACCGTAAGAGGCATTAGGGTAAGAGTTCTGCAATCAATAACACGTCAAAACAACTCAGCATCAACACTGAGTTGCAGTTTGCATTGTATTAAACCTGTAAGCTGCAGACTTATTATTAATCTTAAACCACATTATTTGCTTAAGACTTACTATTTAGTAACTACTATGAATTATTTGGAAATAACTAAAAAAATGAATGTGTAAGTTATGTAGTTAATAAGAGTGAGGAACTTAACTGACTTATCTATGCTCTACCCACAAATGCTTTCTTTCATAGCCACTGTTGTAAGGTAGAATGCTGGTTAAAATCCAATTTAAACTTGGGCTAGATTCACTAAGGAGTGCTCTAGTTTGTACCTGATTACTTTGCCCTGTTTTTTTTATGCACAAAGTGGCTAATTTGAAAGGTGTCATAGAACAGAGTAGAATTAGTAGAATAGGTACAATTATATTATATGCTTTACATTTAATTATAAGCAAGAATTATAGTAATTGAATAATCTAATATCCTTGGCATTAGAAACAATTTTTCCAGGCAGTAATTCCAGGCAGCGATGTTAATTTGCATAGCTTCCTCCTCTATTTTTGCACCTCAGTGGTGCCACACCCTAAAATGCATGAACTCCATGGTTGGGTAGTAGCAGAATACTTGTAATGACATTACGTTATCAGGTTACAAAGAATGGTAAAGTTACAGAGAAAAAGAGAGTAATTAGATTACAGGTGCATTATAAAAACAGGTTGATGACTTGCAGGATTACATTAAAACCACTCGTCATAGTTCTTTTGTTGTCTGTGTTCATCTGTGTGACCTAAACTTGTCTGCTAAATGCAGATTTGTTGGGAGCTTTTTTTTTTTTTTAATCATGTGAGAGTTTGTCACCCGTCATAGCACTTTATGACAAAATGACAAAATAGGAATGCAAAGCAGAGGAGGCACAATATTCCAATATTTAATTTTCACATTCAAAACTTCTCATGCCTTACTTGAATAGCTGATTAACTCCACCAAAAATGCATGTCCTGCAGATATTGTTTTTCTCTCATATTTACATAATTATATGATTTTAAAAAAGCAAGTAATCCAAAAGTAATAGAAAGTAATGTTACTTTAATATCATAATCCTCTGGATTAGGTTACAAATTACACAACAGGTAATGGCTAAATCTCTGAAACCTACATATCAGTGGGGCCCTTCTGTACATGCACAAGAAAATCAGCTGTGAGATCTTTTGCCCATGAAAACTTAAATAGTGCCAACACAAATGTTTCAAATTCTGGCCCCTAATGAAAAACTGTAGTGAGCTTTGTTTAGAGGTTCTACATAATGTTTCAGAAGCTACATTCTCTGTTAGGAAAACCAGCATAGACAAGTATAGCTGGTCACCAGAAACACCAGCATATGTTGTGTTTTGAATGCTGGTATGCTAAACCAGCACTAGACCAGCATAAACCAGCATAAAACAGCTTAGACCAGCATGGAATTTGCATGTTCTGTGTTGTTGTAGCTAATCGAAACTAGGCAGATTGCAAATGGCGACAAATTTGCCACCAAGCTACCATGTTACTTAATCTAAACTGTTACCCAACTAAACTATCACCCAGTCTGAACTAATCACCCAATCTAATCTAGTCAGTGACCATTCATATGTGTACAAAATGCGGACAGTTGCTTATTAAGCTGATTGGAATTTTTGCCAACATTCTGTAAACATTGTCCAACCTTGCAATAGTTGCTACGAAAGAACGCCTGTGTGGATTGAGCATGGATGGGTCAACTGTGGGCCCACACAGGCAGCCACTTACAGTCTCTAACCACAGCTTTAAAACTCATCTTACTAGTATCTCTCCAAATCAAATAAGCACATGCGCTCTCACATAAACACAGGGCTGAGAGAGAGTAAAAACAATAGAGAAAATAGACAGTGCTTGGACGAAAGCACACTGGAAAGCCATCTAATTCTGGCTGCATAAAGGAAGGGCGATAACTGAGCTAAACTCACATCAACACATCAGGAAAGATAAACATAACTGTGCTTCTTTCACAGAGTTTCTACTCACGTCAGAGAAAGACAAAGAGAGAGAAAAGAAACAGAAAGAGACAGACGCTGAAACGGGCAGCCCTTTCCTGAGAAGCAGGAACTATCAGTCATTCCGTAGCCTATACTAATACTGATATGTCGCTGATGACAAGTTCTCAAGGAAGCAGAGTGCATGGTGATGTCATACTGGCAGCTCCAGCCAAAAGACATCTCTGTCATATCCATCAATTGTTCCCGCAATCCGCCCGTCCTGAACCGAAACCCTACTAACGTTCAGCTCCCCCTCCAGCACTGAGAGCCTCATTCAACATGACATCACTCTCTCCCTTAAGCTCCTGGAGGATGAGACTGACAGGCCTCTAGTAGATACACACGCTCACTCACTTACGCACGCTCTGAAAATCATCAGAACTATTTATGCTACCACAAAGAAAGTGATGACCTTGGGTGCTTGGACCCCTCAATAGCGGTTTGGATGGACTTGACGGTTGGCCTATTTGTCCTGGCAGTGGACATCGATCCTGATGGCTGCAGTATGACAAGCAGCGTGGGGAATGTACTCTTTGGTTTCTTGCTTGGAAGAAGAAAAACAGATTTTTCTTTTCCTTCTAGTGGCAGCGTTCAGCAGATACAGTAGCTTGCTCGAATGAAGGCAGCGAAGAGTTTGTCAGTTTGTCAAAAGGTTGGAATAAAGAGCCCTGGAATGAGCGTTTTTGGCCGGCGGACCTGCCTGACATGTCACACCCTCTCTGTTCTTGGCAGCGAGCCCCTGATTATATGCTGCAGATGAAAGCTGCAATCTAGAATCAGTCTAACGATGCTGGCAATGCTTCTGCATTTTGGGGGCTTGATCATGGAAAGCCAACGTTTCCTTGCTTTGTTGAAATAAAGGATTTTAACATTAGTGTGTAAACATTTTTAAAGTTTCAAAATCATTCACTTCCTCGTCCATACAGTCCATTTGTGGAGACTGAGTTTCAAAAAAGGCCCATTTAGAATTCATTGTTTTTGTAATGTCACACAAACCAGCACATTGACATATATCCACCTATTTGGCCTACAGAAGTTAAAGTTATAAGCATGCTGAAGTTATAAGCAGTGTTTCAGCCTGGACTACGTTTGGAATGAGACAGAATGCAAGGCTACCAATCAGAACAGGAGGTCATTTACATATACAGCTGTATGCAAAGGTTTGAACACCCCAGAACAAATTACATGTTCTGTGTCACGTATCCCTCTGGATCTGACTCAAACAACGACTCAATTTCCCAGAATCCCCTGGGAAATCATGTGACTGTTGGACTTCTGCAATCCACCAGTCACCGTTCACAATCACCCGAATGCTGATCTGTTGCACCTGCTCTGTTTGCCGTATGACCACTCTTAGTTTAGTTTATAAGCCTGGGCTTTAGATTAGATTTTTTGCGAGGTATTGCTCCTATTAGAGCTACTGAGCGTTTCCTGGTTGTCGTTTTGCCTTCTTGTGTATTTGATCTTGTTTCTGGATTTTCTGACTT